>PVJX010033710.1:0-19475 GCA_004027295.1 Dolichotis patagonum | reverse complement strand
TCTGGTTTCTCTTCAGAGCACATCAGTCTTCAGCCTTTTACTAATAGCACCCAAGTTGTGGCCCATCTCAGAACAGCAGGTTGATCCACACCTGAGCTCTGACTAGAATCCTTTCAGTGCATTTCCCTGTGGCATGCAGGGCCACTGTTGGAGTCACATACAGGACGCTTGGAGTTTAAATGGGAATGGGCAACATGGATTCCAGATCTATTTTGAAGGGAGATTTGGGCTATTCTTACAGCAGGTCATCTGCATTCAGCTGAAGTGTAGGTCTGGTACTAAGCATGACTCATGTCCGTGCCCCTGCTGAATCACGCAGGCTTGGCTACTCTGCTTTGGACCTCTCGGGCCCAGAGCCGCAGTGTTTGTGCCTGTGGATGGCTTGGTTTGTCCCTGCACAGCAGCCACGGGACATGGTGGTTGGTCCAGATGGGCGCCAAACCACGCCAAGGTAGACCCATGTCTCTTCCTGCCAGAATAGGACTCAGCTTAAACAAGAGGAAGTGATGTTCTTCTATATGAGCTGTATTAATGAAAACAGTGCAGATTTGCCATTCCAGGATGCAGCCAGTGGGTGTGTTAAACGTGAAGTGAGAGAGCAGCACATAGATGGGTCCCCTTGAGAAACAGAGAGCTTTCAGCTTTTTAAGTAGAGCAGCTCAGTGGTCCATATAGTCCCCAAATTACATTAATTTTTTTTTTTTGGTACTGAGGATTGAACTCATGACCTCATGCTTGCCAGGCAGGCGCCTTATGCCTCTGAGCTAAATCCTCAGCCTGATGTTAATTGTTTTTGAAATTAATTTTACTGGTATGTGACTAACACAGAATTCACACTAATTCAATTCATGATGTAATGTCAGCATGTGATTTAGAATATGCAATAAAACTGCCCAGTTTTCCTTGATTGTCTGTCGGTCCAGTGGCCTGCTTTATTCTCTGTTTTGAGGATATTGGGTTGAAGCGGAAAAGAAATCCAAAAAGATTTCTCCCTTTTGTTCTCTTTAGTTTACTCATTCCCTAGTTCAGGGCCCATATTAGGGTGTAACTGCCTCTATCTGACAGGACGGTGCTGCAGGCCGCTTTCCCTTGACTTTTCTGACTCTTAACAGAGCGGCTGTAATGTCAGCTGGGGTTACTGTGAAAACAGAGGCGTGGACAGCGTCCAAGGAAGCTGAAGGGGAGATTGCAGAATTCTCCTGAAAGGGATGATTTTATATACTCTCACCACCAATTAAATGATCTCAATTCCATTTTTGGATGATTCGGGTTCATCACCTTTCTTTATCCGCTTACTTTTTACAGCTTACCATTGCAGGCTGGCTATTCTAGCTTCCTAGTTTGAGTCTAGGAGGCTTTCACATTCACAGGCCTCAGTGTTCCATTCTCCTCTACACAGCCTTTTCCTGCCCCCACCACTTTCAGGAACGCTGATATATCCTTGTCTGAAGCCACTTGGGACCTCGGGAATGTTTCCATGGGACCTTTTCTTCTCGCCCTTTTTTTTTTGTACCAAGGATCAAACTCAGAACCTTGCACTTGCCTGGCAGGCGCTTATGCTGCTGAGCTAAATCCCCGGCTCTTTTTGCCTTTTATGACAGAAATATCCTAAACAGTTTAAACTTGATGTTTGCTCACATACAAAATCTGCTTTCCAATACTATCCTGTCATTTCATTAGGAAGTGCTGAAGGAACTTTTGAATGCCTCAAGGATAATTTAGCCGCTAAAGACTTCCCAAGAATTGAGAATTACAGCAAAGGGGAGAGAACAGGGAAGGGTTGGAGGGGAGGGGGCCAAAGGAAAACAAGAATTAAGATGTGTCATGTGCATATTCCCCATAATAAAGGTAATCACTATGTACTACAAATATGTAGTACTAAAAAAGTACGTTAATAGTAATTTTAAAAACAATTACAGGATAGTCTATCTAGTGTGTGAGTCTCCAGCAGTATCTTAGAGGACCTACTGCACTACATTGCTCTCTGACCACACAGCCTAGAGTTAGAAGATACATGAGCAGAGTTCTGCTTCTTAGGACCCCACACATCAGAGCAGTAGTGTGTTAGGGCCCCAGAACTGAGTTGTGGATAAGCGAGCAGCACCATATACAGTGGTCCGTGCTCTCAACTTTTGCAAACCCTCCTTTGCTTTGTAGCTCATTGTACACCCTTCCTCCAGAACAGTGAGCTCCTGAGCCCCGCATTCATGCTTAGTCTCCAGAGCAACTCTGAACTGCCTGGCTTTACTTCCAAGCTTTACAGTTCATCTGCCAGGTCCCAGAATGTGCTGGCCTTTCTGTTGCTGCAGGCCGTGTATGATAGGAAAAAAGATTTTTGTTCCACGTAAAAACACTTCCCACATTTCCTTCTCAGTCCCTCTGTCTCAGAGCACTTGATCCTATTTCACTGGCTCTTCTAGCATCATTCTTTCCATTCCTATGTGTCTTCTCCTTGCTGGGACAAAATTCCTGACACCCACGAGTTAAGGAAGGAAAGGTTTGTTTAGCTCAGTTTGTAGAGCTTTCAGTCCATAATCAGCTGGCTCCAAGGCAGAGTGAATGGCAGGCACTGCAGAGGAGAAACAGTTCATGGCCGGAAGAAGGTAGCACAGCAAGCAAGGGTGCTTTAGCAGCGTCTTCCTGCCCCTTTTACACTCTGTCTAGGCCACCAGGCTCAGGGCAGTACTGAACCCATCAGTGGACTGATTAGTAATCACACACTGTAGGTTCAGCCACCTTAGAAAGCCCCACTTTTGACCGTATGGCTTTGGAGGACATCTGGGCCCAAGCCACAACGCTGTGTATCTGCTGCTGGGAGGAGAGGGCTTCTCCCTGAAGACGTTCATTTCTTGCAGATGTGTGTAATGTGGATCACCAGAACAAGGCAGGGTACACGCCCATCATGCTGGCAGCACTTGCGGCCGTGGAGGCAGAGAAGGACATGCGGGTCGTAGAAGAACTTTTTGGCTGTGGGGATGTGAACGCCAAGGCCAGTCAGGTCAGTGCATGCTTCCTGTGCTCACCAGCATGGCTTCGCAGCACGGTGCAGAGGACTGCCGCGACCAGGATGACAGGGCAGCCCCAAGGCACAGCGCCCACCTGAACCCGAGTACTGCCAGGCAGTTCGTGCTGACCCAGCATCCTCATGACCCAGGGGCTTCCACGTCCCACCAGAAACCTCCCCCTCCCTTGTGCAGCCCGCAGCCCTGGCCTGCTGCGTGTCCCCGCGGGGCACCAGGTATCTGCCACTTCCTGTCAGATGTGGTCTCCAGCCAGGATATGCTCATGGCTTGATTTTAAACCTCTTCTGCACTTTCCAGCTTCTTCCTATACTGAGTGAGAACCTCACACCAAACTGGTTTCTCCACACCTACCTACCCGGTAATCGCGTGCCTGGTTCCTCATCATTGCACTGTGCCTGCCCCTACCCCCAGCGCACCCCACCCCAGCTCTTTTCCACTTTCAAGGTGCCCTCATTCCTCCCCTCAGGCCGGGCAGACTGCCCTCATGCTCGCTGTCAGCCACGGGCGCATAGACATGGTGAGGGGCCTGCTGGCCTGCGGGGCCGATGTCAACATCCAGGACGATGAGGGCTCCACGGCACTGATGTGCGCCAGCGAGCACGGGCACGTGGAGATCGTCAAGCTGCTGCTGGCCCAGCCAGGCTGCAACGGCCACCTGGAGGACAATGTAAGCTGCCCTCGTGGGCCCGCGGTCGGGCAGGGCCGGAAGAGTGGCACCTCTGACCCACTTCCCTTTGTGGCCCAGTGTGGCAGCACTTACTGCACTTCAACTAGCTAAAGCCAAAGACAGAACATAGGCCTCGCCCCAACACTCAGAGAAAAAGGTGATCTATGGACATGTGTGAGAGGCAGTGTACAGGGCAGCAGACAGGCCTAGGCCACAGTCACAGCCACGTCCATAGACAGCTCCTGACAAGTCCACGAGGAGTGACTGAGCTGCCACTGTCCCTCAGGGAAACTGCCTTACTGGTCCTAGGAGCTGGGGTTAGTAGGTGACTGAAGCCAGTTTGTTCTGCCCAAATGAAGGGAAGTCAGGTGATCCACGGGGTCCATCAAACTGAATAACCTGTTACGTCATAAACCAGGGAATCCAAAATGCCTCCACGGCTTTAAGCCCGTTTTCTCACGTCTGTTCCTATAACCATCACCGGGTTCCAAGCTGGCCCCGTTCCCAGATAACCTCTAACCTGGGACACCTTCTCAGGCAAAGGGACATTTCTGGGTGTCTCCAGGCCTGGGAGGAGGAACTCGAGAAGCAGAAGGCACCAGCTGGCCTGAGCAGTAACACGGGCTGAGGGCCACAGAGGTCAGGCTGGCTTGTGTCTGAAAGTTTATCTCTGTGGCGCACAGGCTTGAACGAGTTCCCTTCAGCTCAAAACTTCAACGGCTTAGAGGGAAAACATCCTCCTTTGCAATTTGTTTCAGACCCTGCTGGGCCCTGGCCAGCACAACAGGCTAGCGGAGGTCTTTACTGGCCAGAAGGCCCCCAGCTCTTGGTCTGCAGTTACCAGCACGGAACACAGTGCGCCCGGCCGTCAGGTTTCCCTTAACTTCCAGAGAGCAGCCAGAGCCGCTGATTTACCTTTGCCGCAGAACAGATGCGTTTAGATCTGTTTTGGGTTTTGCTTGCTTTCACTGCTTCTGCAAACAGTTAGCTTGTAGATGAATAATAAAAAACCATAGAGCCACAGGAACTTCCAGAAATCCTGGCCATGCCAGCTGATTGCTCATTTCCTTACCCGAAAGTGAGTAGGAGAAGGTCCAACTGGCCTCCGGAAGAAAAGCAGCTCCTAGAATTCACAGCGTGGGAGGGCAGGGCTCTAAGATTCAAGCCGCATTTGAATTGTTTCCTGCTGCTCATGACCAGAGGGGAGGCCTTACTCCAAGACCAGACAGAAAATGTCACGATGATGCTGTTTGCCTCGTTGCGCCTCCCCTACAATTTATTGGAAATCAGGCAGTGAACCGCACGTGTGTGGTTGTTTCTCTTGGCATTTTCATACGATGCACGTATGTAAGCAGCCAGGGTTGAGTGCTTCACGTGGATGTTACTTGTGGCATTCAGTAGACACGCTCAGGGCTTTAGGACCAGAGCTCTGTCCCCGAGAGAAAAGTGAAGACATCTCTAGCAAATGGCCACACCTCCAATGTACACCCTGGTACTTGTTTGTGTGCTTGTAATTATAAGAAGGAAACTACATTATATTTCTGCCCCATCTTCCCCTCCAGCCCCCTTCTCGTGGGCAGAGTGGTTGAACAGGAATTCCTGTGGGCTGCCTGCGTTTCTGAGGGTCTGTAACTGTCTGCCCATCAGCCTGCAGCACTGGTGGGCAAACACAGAATGAATGGAGCGACCTCTTCAGGACGGAGGCTGGCTTCATTCTTCTTCCTGTGCTTGGCCCCAGTGCTTACGAGTTTCCTGCAGGACCCAGTGGCCGGCTAGAGGGGGGTGTAGCAGTGCCCGGAGAGTGTTTTGTACTCTGGGCTATCTGGACACTTGAGAAACTCACCCTGGCTTGTCCTTCTGTTTTCAGGACGGCAGCACTGCACTCTCCATAGCCCTGGAAGCAGGACACAAGGACATCGCCGTTCTCCTGTACGCCCACGTCAACTTCGCCAAAGCCCCGTCTCCGGTCAGTGTTGTCACTTGGCATTGATAAACAGACCGACACCCACCAGAAGGGCAGGTCCCCTTCCTTGGAGAACTGATAGGAGACATGGGTTTTTTGCCAATTCTGAACATAGAAGTTTCAGTCCGGAGCTTAACTCATTTCTGCACCACCCCAAGAGCCAGGAGAGCCGAGGTGCAGCAGAGGCCGGGCCCCGCTCATCTTCGGGAGACAGATGCTGTCACGTGAAGTTTATGCACAGTTATTCAGCTGGCACAGGCCGAGCCTGTGCGTACATGTCACCACATTTCCTGACATTGTCCCCAAAGCTGACCGTGGGCAGCTCACAGTTCAGCAGCACAGCCCGAGGGGGAAGTTGACTTCCCGTGACAGCTGACAGGCTGAGCCTGGTGGCCCTGCTGCTGGGGGACATCTGTCTCATGTTCTCAGCCAGTGCTCTCCTGGTTCTGCGTGATGGGTCGTTATCAGCCGTGCTGGAGCAGGTTCCAAGGTCACAAGGGGCAACATGCCTTACTGACCCCTCTTTTTTTCCTTTCCTGGACTCTAGGGCACCCCGAGGCTTGGAAGGAAGATGTCTCCTGGTCCCACTCACCGAGGCTCATTTGATTAATATGTGCAAAGTAGCCCTTCTCTGACACGCCACCAGTACGCTGCTAACTATTCCTGTCGGGCTGACAGATACTGAATGTAAACGGACCGTGCCTGAGCTCACCAGCTGCCAGAAGCGTGCGGTGCCGGTGAAAGGCTGAGCCTTCTGCAGAAGCAGGGCCACCCGCACCTGGTTCTGGCTGGGAGCTCCGTTATGTACAGTGGTAGAAACGGTAACTTCTCCCTCCCCTCCTCCTCCTCCCACATGACGGTGGCTTTGTTAATTTGTCTTTTTAAAGTGAGGAAGCCGAGGTGACTTGATCATCAGCAACTCAGGCACCAGGCTTGTCATTTCTGGTTAAAAATAGATGGAACTCTCCAACAGTATAAAACTTAAAGGAAATATTTCCAGTTGGTTTTATCTAGATGGATGTATTATATGACTTTTTATATAAAAGGCATCTATGAAATGGACACAGTATTTTAAACTTTTATATTCCATAGTAATTAAAGACACAAAGAACCCCATGTAACATTACTGCATTTTTAACAATGGCACAGACCTATCTGTATCTGTTGATAAAGGTTGACTTGTCCTAGAGGAATTGGCTCTGAATTTGCCTCCAGAAAAACTTAGTGTAGTTCTCTGTATTTATGGATTCCTTTATACCATGCCACATGTACCTTGGTCTTATATGTATTTAAATGTTTGAAGTGCCTTAGACTCTTGCCATTATTTTCAAAATAAACTTTCATTAAGCTCTTTTCCTTCTCTCTGCCTCATTTCTGATAGTTGTTTGCCCCGATTTTGATTTACAGGGAGGGAGGGAGGGGCAGGTGGATGGCACAGTAGGGAAAGGAAATGGGCAGCGTCCAGGTCCTGGCCTCCTCGGGGCCGGTCTTCTGAGAATGCCTGTGAGCCACGCTCCATGTCCCTGGGTGGCATGTCACAGGCATTTCAAGACTGTTACGCATACAGCTCATCGGCCAGGGGAGCCCCAGGTTGATTCTTCCCAGCTGCAGGAGCCCTAGTCCTCAGCTCTAATTGTGGTGTGAATGCTGGTGACTGGTTGAAAAACAGCCACGAGAAGGAGAGGGAAGCAGGACAAACTTCTAAACTTCTTGCATCTTTCAGAGAAGACTTCAGGGAGTGGTGAAAGCGTTTCTGGCAACTGGGGCACCCCAGGCACCTTGCCCCCAGCTGCTGACTTGCAGCTCTCGGCTGGCTCCCAGAGGGGAAAGCACTTGTGTTATCTGTGAGTGTGGTCTCACAGTGTGTAATCTGGCCAGCGTGTTTGCTCTCGTAACACAGGGCACTTTACGTGCTTTTTATCCGGGGATCCTGATACGCTGTGTACACAAACTGGATTGTGCACATTGGTCCAGCTGCGATGCATTGACCCACAGCTTCATAAAGAGAGCCATGGGCAGCGTCCCCAGTGAGGCCAACATAGGACTTGAGGGGTTCTGGTAATTCTAGCCCACGCTAAGAGGAGGCCAAACCTGTAGGTAACGGAGGGGCAATTTCCCAGGAACCTCACCCTGAAGAGTGGCCAAGCTTAAAATGTACTCCTCTCGGGGGCTGGGGACTTAGCTCAGCGGCATAAGTGCCTGCCTGGCAAGCGCAAGGTCATGAGTTCGATTCCTGGTACAAAAAAAAAAATGTCTCCTTGAACAACAGAAATTTTGAGACTGAGGTTGCGGCAAAGCAGCTTCCCCTCCCACCATGACCGCTAACGCCGTGACCAGCCTCTCGCTGAACACGGGGACGTGCTTTTCCGCTGGAATCTCACCAGGTTAGTACATGCAGCTAGCCAAGTCCCCAGTTACGTGAGTCACAAAGCTCTGGGTATAAATTGTCTATTCTGAGGACAATTTCACCATTTTACCCTACCATTTTACCATTTCATGCCCTTTCACGGCATGAAAAACAAGTCCTGAGGGAAATTCAGATCTATGTCTGGGAATCTGCTGCTTAGCAGCCATTCCACATTATTTCTCCAAGTGGCCTTAGGTCCATACTGAACATGTGTTCCTCCCAAGTTGCGAAACCCTCTGCATAAGCTCTTTTCCAAGCAAGTTAGGCGAGGTGGGGGCAGCTGTATCCAAACCTGCAGCGCTGGATGTGACCTTTAATCTGTCCAGAGCCCGTCTCACTGTTGACATACCAGTCTGTGTGTGCTGTTTGACCACTTTCAGTGGCATTTCTGCATCTTCTGGGGTGGTCATTTCTAGAAAGCTCAGAAATGACTGCCACAGAAGTACTACCCTATACCTGTCGTTACCTGTGTCACAGATGCTAGGCAAGCAGGCAGCTGTGGGAGGATTTCCCTGTGTTAATCTTTTCCTTCCCCACTTCCTCAAGAGGCTGAACTAGTCCTGCTTAGGAAGAAGGCCAAGAACCACTGCTCTGGCTTTGAAATAATGACAATTTTCCATTTTATTTTTTACTAAAAGCATATTTTTTTAAGCCCTGGACCTTAGCAAGAAATTATGTCATTCTACTTTCTGCATAAGGAAATTACTAATCATACATTTATTCTGCTCTTACTTAGATGGTTATAATTTAGAAGCCAACCAGATTATAAAAAGATATTTTCAGTGCACTTTGTGGAAAAAGGTCACCACAAAAGGATATGGCAGAGCCACTGGCCAGTGTTTCAGTCCCTGCGCTCCGGCCTCCCACTGCAGTCCCTGGCTGTTCCCCGGGGTGGAACTGGACAGTCTCAGGCTACTCTTGGAGGTGACGGGGCGGGGGCGGGGGAGTCAGCTATGGTAGCCCTGAGCCACCAATCTGGAATTCAGACAAGGCTTATGCAGAGGAGTTGGAAAGCAAAGGCCTATTTTTGTGGGTGCACACCAAATCAGAAAAGTCTGATTTAGAGAACATTTGGGGGAGAACTGGCTTTTTCTTTTTAAAGAAACCAGCTATCACCTCTTCCTTTAAGAACTTGGATGATGGGAAATGGGTCCCTAATTTTCAGATAACAGAACTTGCATAAGTAATTCTACTCCAGCTGAATGCCAAGCCTCTACTTAAGCCAAAATCAGTTCACGGGTGGCCCATTCCTGACCCAAGGAAAAACCAGTTTCCCCAGCCCCACACCACCTGCAGGGTGAGGCTGTAGGGCTGAACGGGTCTTCCTTAGAGCTGTGGGCAGCAGCTGCTGCTGGCATGACACTGAAAGTTGGGCTCTGGAGACCCACAGCCAGCTGCGGGGGCCACTCGCACCCCACCCCCGTGTCAGGCAGCAGAGAGGTTCTGTGGCCCCTCTGCTCTGTTAGGAAATCTCTGCTATGCCTAAGTAAACTGGTAATGACAACAATATTCACTAACTAGGCTGAGTCCCTCGCCCTCCACCTCTACCTAAAATATTGTCACCTTCTGGAAAAGCCAGTCCTCTTGACAGGAGGCTCACTAGGAGCAGCTTTTGTGCTTGGGTCTGTGTTACCTTCTGCCAGGACAGAAGGTCCAGTACCTGGCTGGTAAACACTGGTTGAATGAATGAATCTTTCAAACAGTAACTGGAGGGTGGGGCAGGAGAGAGTGGCCTTGGAGCTGAAGGGGCGCAGGCTGCTGGTCCTGGTCCAGTTCTTGACCTCAGTGG
The DNA here is from genome assembly GCA_004027295.1 of Dolichotis patagonum. Classification (NCBI taxonomy): domain Eukaryota; kingdom Metazoa; phylum Chordata; class Mammalia; order Rodentia; family Caviidae; genus Dolichotis; species Dolichotis patagonum. The sequence continues at coordinate 9,626 of PVJX010033710.1, read as the reverse complement.
TAGTTGCACTGTTAGCTTGATGCATGATCACAATGGGAACCTATCTTCTTAGGGTCTCCGCTTTTCTGTGTGTATATTAACTTCTGTGTTTGGGGGGTGTTTTGATAGTACTGAAAATTGAACCGAGTCTTTGCACTGAGCCACAATAACAACCTTTTTTTGGCGGGGAGACAAGATTTTGCTAAATTGGCTAAGATACTCGAGCTGGGCTGCACTCATGATCCTCCTGCCTCAGCATCCCAGGATGCTGGGATTATAGGCATGTGCCATCATGTCCAGTTTCGAGGTTTTTTTAATTAAAGAAAAATGAAAAAATCCGATGAAAAAAGATCTTAAGATGGAGACTGTTGATCTCAAGGTCAGTAGGAACAAAGACACGGGGAGCGAATAAAAACCTGGCAGCTCTGGCCTGTGTCATTTCTGTAAGGCAGTACACAGCCGTGCACACGGTGAGCGCTGGGGTCCTCTCCCTAACTTGTTCTCAGATACCCACATTTGTTTCTGGGCATGAAAAAAGGACGCATTTCCTGCCCACTTCTGAAGTTAGATTTTGTCAAGTGATAAGCTTTGCAGGGAAACTTCAGTGGAAGTGACATCTACTCCAGCGTCTACTCCAGCATGCAGCTCACTTCCTGTCTCCCGCAGGGCAACCAGGGCTGAAACAGGCATCTGAGTGACTGTACGCAGAGCGCTCTCGCCACGTTGTGTGACAGGCAGATGGTGAGCAAGGCATAAGCCTTTCTGAACCCCGATGAGGTCACAGGCGGGGGTGATCCCTGAATAATGTGTGAGAAGAGTTTCATGTCCCTGGCCTTAAGAGAAACGTGAATGAAAGCAACATTGAGATATCATCCTTCTCCAGAAAGAATGACCATCATCCAGAAATCAGGTAACAGCAAACGCTGGTGCCGCTGTGGGGGTGGGGACTCTTCCGCACTGGTGGTGGAAGAATAAACTACTATGACCACTATGGAAATCAGTACGGAGGCTCCTCAAAAACAAAACAAACCAAAAAACCCCAGAAATTTCATTTGACCCAGTTATCCTGCTAGGTATCTTTCCCAAAAGAAATGAATTCATCGTATTGCAGTGATACACACATACCCATGTTTATAGCAGCACAGTTTGTAATAGCTAATGTTGGAAGCAGCTGATATGCTGATCAACAAAAGGATAAAGAAAATGTGATATTATACACCATGGAGTACCACTCTGCCAGCAAGGGCATTTGTAGGTAAATGGATGTACCTTGGACCATAATGTGAAGCAAAAGAAATCAGATGCAGTTTTAAACTCTATATGAGAAACCTAAAATATAAATAAAGAGAAACCAGAAAATAATCAGGAGGATCTTTTTCAAATAGGAAGGGGAACGAGAGATGGAAGGAAAAAGGATGGGAAAAAATTGAAGAACAAATAGAAATACAGGTTTTGCAAATGGGAAGAGAAACAAGAGTTGAAGGGAGTGGGGAGGGAAGGGACAGGAAGGGAGCAAAAAAAGAATGAAAATGTGACGTGTACACATCCAAGATAAACGTAATCATGTACTGCAGGCGTGTACTAATAAAGAGCGCGTCCCTCAGGTGGGCTGTGCCTCGGGCTGAAGGCAGGTTTGGGTAGGTTAAGGCAGGAGGAGGGACTGATCACTGCGGCATGACTCAGCTTTTCCTCACTGATAGAGAAACCCGTTCCCTGAGGCGGGGTGCTGCGTGACCCTGAGACTTGCTGAGGGAGTCAGTGACAGGACCCCACAGGCTACTTGAATGAGTAGCATCTTACCCCTGGGGGATGGATCACACCAGTATCATCTTGGCTGTGCAGAGGGAAGGTTTTGCATTACAAACAGGGCCCTGAGCACATTAAACACTCAGGGTCGTGGGAAAAACAAGCTCCTTTCTATGAACCCTGCGAAGCAGCTTGTAGTTTACAAACTTGCACCTCTCAAACATGCGGTGCATCAGGAGGGCTTGTGACAACAGATTGCTGGGTCGCAGGACACACGGTTTCCCGGTCAGAAGGTCTGGGGAGAGCCTAGGCATTAGCACTGGGGGTGCAGAGAGCCCATGGTGAGAAGCACACGCCTGCTGGAGGGTGTGAGTCCCAAGGGTCCGCTGTCACTGGTCTCTGTGGGCTTTTAGCATTTAACTTTTTTTTTTTTTTTTGCCATTTCCTGAGACTAAGCCTTTCCCAGTGGAACTTCTACTCCCTGATTTATAACAGTTTTGCAACGATGCTACTAACAGCACATCTGTCTTTCTACAGCTTGCGCAAGAAAGTGTTTATAAATCCTGTGTCCATCTACAATGGTGCTTCAGAATTCAGCCTAAGGCCTTGGTTTGAATCGCAGCAGTCTTAAATGAAAAAAATGGCCCGCACATTCACTTAGGCAGAAAGAAATCTTCCTTCATGCCCACAGGCGCCTCTCTACAGGCTCACAGTCTGCTCTGGAAGCCCCGTGAGCCGCAGAGAGCAAGCAGTCCCAAGCACAGTTCTAATTCTGTTCTAATTCTAAACCCTCTGTTCTAATTCTGCGTTTGGAAGGGTCCTTCCAGACTAGACAGCGGTCACTCTGGGTCCTCCTGCCAGGCCTGAGGAGGTGGCGTCTGTGTGCAGAAGGCACAGGGCCACACGGGAGCAGGCTCCAGCTCTGGGGATCCCCTCCTGAAAGGCGCAGGATGCCTGTCCCAGCTTGGGCTCTTCAGACGCTGAGTTGAAGGAGTAACAGAAAGTAGAGAGCAGTGTTTCATCAGGAGACTAATCCAACCTGTCTCTGTCCCCCTCCTCCGCCTAAAATCAATCTGGAGAGACAAGATTCACTTTTTAAAAGTACAGCTGCCGAGTGTGACCGCTGGGAGGCCTGGGATGGCCACAGGAGCATCGCTGACAGTCACCACACTTCATCCTGTCCCCATCAGGCTGCCGTAGGTCTCTGATGTACCTCTCTGTGGCAGAGTTTAGGGATTCTTGCTCAAGCAGACAATAATCCAAGAGCACAAGGGCCTTGGATTCAGGAATGTTTTACCAAATTCTTACCTGTGCTTCTAACCCATATAAAAATGAGCAGGGCCCAACACAGCCTTTGCTTACTAAGAACCCTCTGAAGGTTACCTTCACCTGCCTGCACATACACTGACTTCTATATGGGAAGGAGTTTATCCAGATGCCAACGTGTTAACTGACCAACACCAGATGGAGAGGGTGCTTATTATTCACATCGATGGAAATACAAGCCTTCACTCTCCGTTTCTTTTTCCTCCTCTCCCTCTGTGCCTGACAGTGAATGGCTTTCACTTCACGTGTGTTCATTCTCTGGTTTCTACCAATATATTAAATATATCTGTAGGGTTCAAGACCAGTGGAAAATATTCAGCTAGGGACAACGCGAGCAAGCAGCCATTTGCAAGGAGTTATTTTGTTTGAAGGTGCAAACTGCTTGGACAGCTCTTCAGAGAGAGCCCCCCACCCCCTTCTCCGTGAGCTCATGGGTGATCTGTGATGAACAGCACTGCTATGGAACAAACAGCCCCCAGCATACAACGGAGAGCATTTCCCTGTCACGTGTGGGTGGCCACGGACATGGCTCTTCTGGCCTCGGCCAGTCGTAGCTGCACACTGACCTAGGTGGCTTTGCTCAGGCCACAGGGAGGATTTCACAAGCTCCACGTGACCCCACTCTCCAGCCAGGCTGCCCGAACGTGTTCTCATGGCTGAACAAAAATGCAAGAAAACAAGTGGATGAGGATTGTTGTGTTTTGTTTTACAACAGGCTCCCACTTTGTAGCTCAGGTGGGCTGCAAATTCATGATACTCCTGCCTCAGCCTCTCAAGCGCTGTGTGGTCAGGCATGTACCACGGTGCCCAGTCTTCTTGGGAGTGAGGCTCAGATCTGGAACCCCGTCAATTCCATGGCATCGTTTTGGGCCAAATTCAAAGAGACTAGGAAACGAATTGTTCAGCGAAAGAAATGATAACACAACATGCCAGGCGGTTCAGGTGCAGAGAGCAGTAGAGGATTTGGAGGCACAGAGTGCAGTAAATCCATCAGAGCGGAGCCTCCCCCAGTTCCGGCCAGGATGGGGTGCCCCAGAGACGCTGTTCTCTAACCTGGGCACCTGTGGGAGAGGGGGCAGCAGCTGTGCTCTGCCTGGAGATGAGTGGTGTTTGCAGAGCTTCGCATGGGGACCTCTCAGCCACGCCATCACCACCCTGTGACTGTCACCACAGGGACCCAGCTAGACACATCTGCCATGAAGTATCTGGGAAAGACAGAAAATGGAGCTGCACGGAATCTGTCTGTGAGAAAGCGGGTTATCTACCCACCCCTGCTTCCCGGTTGCCTTTCACAGGGGGGGATTCAGGGATTCAGCTGGAGGCCCAGGGCGAGGCACCGCTGAGGGGGACCAGGGAGCCCACACCTAAGGCTTAAGGAAATGGCCTGCCTCTGCCTTCAGTTTCCTAGCCCAGAGCCATGCAGGGAGCCGGGCCACGCGGTTCTTCAGTTCTTCCCCACCAGCCCTCGCTGCTCCCGACTGCCAGCCCGGGAGGTTTCACGGTCATCTCTGAATACTTGTTCACAAGTGCCCTGAGGTGGTCTTACACCAAACGTTTGGCTCAGTCTAAGGCCAACTACTAAAAGGCATCCCTTGCTGGGCATGGTGGCACATGCCTGTAACCACAGCTTTTGGGAGGCTGAGGCAGGAAGATCTGTGCAAGTTCAAGGCCACCCTGCGCTACATAGAGAAACAGTCTCAATAAAAGAAAACAAATTTACGTAAAATAAAAGGCATCACCCTGGAGCACAGCCACCCTCATCTGCTGAGTTTGAGAGGGGGCCTGTCCAGGGAGGCCGCGTGTCAGTCACGCACACTTCGAGAGGCAGCAGTGGAATCAGAGATGCGATCTGTCTTCAAAACGAAGAGCGTCTGAGCGCTGAGCCCAAAGCCCAGCAAGCAGCGCAGAGCAACGCATTCGCGAGTAAACTGGAAGCCAGGAATTTTATTCATTCAGTCAACTAAGTAGGATTTCCTTCAAATAAACTAACTGGATGTGCACCCCGGTCGCTCTGCGAGGAGCCGGTCAAGGCAGGGAGAGGCTGCGCGGCGGTGTCCTGGGGTCCCAGCCAGCGCGCAGACCCCCAACCCCTGGCAGCCTGACCCAGCCGCGCCCCCTAGTGGCCAGTAGTGGACACAGCCAAGCCCGAGTCAACCAACCAACCATATACACAAAGAAGAAAGAGCAGGGTACCGTGCTGCAGGTGGGAGACCAGAACCAGCAGTAGAAATGCTGCGGAACATGACAGACCGTCTCGGACGTTTGTTCCGAGCTGGGTCGTCATGCAAATGATGACCCTGCCAGTGCTGGAAAGGAATGGGGTGTGTACCGCATTCTTGTATGAAACAGGGCTTCACCATGTAGTGGAGGCTGGCCTTGACGTCTCTACACAGCACAGACTGGCCTTGAACTCTCTGCAGTCCTCCTGCCTCAGCCTCCTGAGTGCTGGGATTACTGGTGTGCAACACCATGCCCAGCTGATCTCTCTGCTTTTGCTTACTCCAGATAGCTCATGTAAGTGCAATCATAATAACTGTCCTTTTATAATTGGTTTCTCTTTGCATAATGTTAAGGTTCACCCACATTATGAATTATATCAGAAATTCATTCATTTTAATGGCCAAGTAGTATTTCACCACGTGGATATGCCATCTTTTAGTCATCTACAGGCAGACACCTGGGTTGTTACCAGCGTCCTATTTTAAAATTTTTGTAGACAAGTCTTGCTGTGTAGTTCAGGCTGGCCTTAAACTTCAATTGATCCTCCTGTCTCGGCCTCCTGAGTGCTGGGATTATGGGTGTACACCACCATGCCTGACACTAGCACCCCTATTTTAGAATGAGCAGACCAAAGTTCTAACAGGCTCAAAGTAACCCCCACTTCAGTGAGAAGGCTGATCAGAGAGGCCAGGCCAGCTGCCTCCCAGGCCAAATCCTTTGGTGATTACTGCAAGCTTCTGAGCACCTGCCTTGCCTTGACACCCTTCTATTTCACATTGTGCTCTGCTTTTAATGGTGAAAAATAGAAACAAACCTTCACACAGAGCTAATGACACACCAGGCTCTGTTTCGAGAGCTTATACCCGTTAAGCCACTTTCTCCTCACCACAGTCCTCTGAGCGAGCCGTATAATGTGACTGTTCCTGTTACAGAAGAGATAAACAATACACAGAAGGTTAAATAAGCTGCCCAAGGCCACACAGCTCTCAAGAAACAAAGCCAGGCCTATCTGACTCCAGAGACCCTGAATTGCATCACTCTGCCTTTTTAAATTCTATTTTATTTTCTATTTTATTTTATTTTATTTTATTTTATTTTATTTTTTGGTATCAGGAATTGAACTCATGACCTTGTGCTTGCCAGGCAGGTGCTGTGCTGCTGAGCTGAATCCCTGGCTCTTTGCCTGCCTCTTTTTAGAAAGAAGAGCATTCTTCATTAAAGATTTATAGTTCTCAAATTCCAGACAGGAAGTGTCAGCTAAGATGCCTTTGATCTGAAATTCAGAAAGCCAAGGTTCCCCTCCACCTCCTCCCAGGGAGAAAAGACTGCAGAATCATGGGATGAATTCTGTGGCCAGGCTCGTGGGAAGAATGAAGTTCGGGAACTGAGTACCGCCGTGCTTGACTTATGTGGACGTGAGTGACCCCAAGTTCCACGCGGACATGTGAAAGTCTCCTCTGACAACAGGGCTAATGGACCCCTCAGGCAGCTTGGTTCCCCTCACACAATCCAGACTGTTGTTAGATGTGTTAATGTGGATCTGGAGGTGCCCTGCTCTGAAAGCAGTTACCCCACTTCCAGGTGCCTGGGCCCCACGCTCCAACATATGATGGTGGCTACATCAGGGCGTCCCCAGCAAGCTGCGAAGCCCAGAGGCGTCCTGCAAGCTTCCAGAACCCTGCCCTAGTTCTGTTCAGGGCTTGTGACTCATCGACTAGGAAGACAGCAACTTCTAGAAAAACCAGAGAGAACCCATGGCTGCTTTCTCCAAGCCTGTCACAGTTGGAAAAGTGAGCAGTGCAGGCATCACTGCCACTGGAGGGGAGAGAGGAGCAGGACGGAGGCCTGCTGTCACCAGGAACAGACAAGGACACTTAGCTTCCAGCTCCGTGGAGAAAAGATACTGGGGAGCCCGAGCTCCCAGGGACTCTGTGTCCTTGCAGCGTGGCTGTCAGGTCCTCCAGGTCGTGCTGTAGCCAGCAAGTCTGGGGGTGTGAGCTGATCAGTCAACAAGAACAGAGCGTATTGACCCGCTGCTGTACTGCAGCTCTGATAAGACTCCCCCAAGGTGCCCTTCTGCAGCACCCCGCCTGCTGGCCCTGGCTGTTTCCTCTGGGAAAGGCTCACCTGCAGGGCAGGGCCAAGGGGCTGCCAGCACTAGCCAGTGTCACCCGCATCAGAGCGAGGACCTGCAGAAATCAGCTGTGTGGGGCAGTCAGGGACAGGGCACTGGAGTCTGCCGTTCCAACACCATTCTCTGGTGCTCAGTAAACCACCTTCCACCCATTTTCCTGCGATACCCACTCATGGTCATCAGGGTTCTCTATAGGAACAAAAAAAGACACATAGTGATTTATTCGGAATTGGCTCACCTAATTAGCAAGGCCAGGGAATTGCACAGTCTTCAGGCTGCAGGCCCAAGAGGGCCAGTGTGGCGGCTCCAATTCAAACTCAAAGCCAGAGGAGCCAGCGCCTAAGGGCAGACAATGGAGATCCCAGCCCAGGACAAGAGCAAATTTGGGCTTCTTGTGCCTTTGTGCTCTACTCTAGCCTGCTAGGGACTGAACGATGTGACCTTCTTAGCCCACCAAATCAAATGCTCATTTGTTTTGTGCCAGCAACACCATTACAGACATACCCAGGAATATTTCACCAGTTTTGTGGGCATCCTTGGCCACGCTGACATCAAATTACCATCACGAACTCTTGTTGCCCATAAGACTTTGCACTCAGGCACGGTAAGGCCCTGTTTTGCCCAGAGCCGAGGCAAGGAAGAATTGTGCAAGTAAAAAACAGCGACACCTGCAGGCTACAGTGCCTGTGCATGTGACCCCACAGGAGTGACACACACAGGTCAAATACCCTTGTCCTGCCCACCATAGCTCAGGCGACTTGTAGAGCAGAAAGAGAAACACAGCTGCTTTCTCCCCGCCCATCACAGAAGGAAGAGCCATTGGTGATGGAAGCCCAGGAGTTCATGGTCGGGACAGGGCCTGGGACCTTCACCCTGGCTAAGGGGCAGTGGTTTTCCTCTTATGGTCAGGTTGTCCTTTACTGCTGGCTCAAGCACTGGTGCCCCTCCCCAGAATGCAAGGGTGCTCACTCAGAAAGCAGCTCTTCCTGGCTACCCTGAGCGGGGACGTGGGCTGGGACAGGGGGCACCCGGGTAGGCTACTGGCATTCAGGCTGGATCGGCCCTGTGGCACTGAGCCCAGGCAGGCTGCTGCGATGGGGAACGGGTGAGAAGGGCAGGCAGCCTCTGGGCAGCGAAAGGCTTCCCATAGCCTGCAAGCTGCCTCTGGGGGTGCGGGGTGAAGGGGACTCCTCAGCTGGTCACCGAACACACTGAAGAGAACCTGTGAGAAATAAAGAGGTGACAGCTAGGTGTTGTGGTTCACAATTGTAATCTCAGCAGTCTGGGAGGCCATGGCAGGAGGATCTCAAGTTCAAACCCAGCTTTGGCAACTTAGTGACGTAGAGAGACCCTGTCCGTCTTAGCCACTGGGACAAAAGACCCAGCATCCACAATGTAAAGAAGGAGAACTTTCTTGGCTCATGATTTTTTTTTTTTTTTTGTACCCGAGAGAGATTGAACCCATGACCTCATGCTTGCCAGGCAGGCGCTTGTGCCACTGAGCTGAACCCCCTCGGCTCACGAGGCAGAAAGGGCGTGGTCAGAGGGCCCGAGCGAGGGATAACGGCTCTTAGAATGGGAGGCGGAACCAGCGCTCAGTGACAAGCTGAGGACCCTGGAGCTGTCTCACACTGGAACAAGCGCTGGGCTCCTTTGCCAAGGAAATGCCCTCTGAGTGAGGGCCTGGAGCGTAGGCTCAACCGGGGTTACAGCCGATGGCCTTACCCACGTCCTGGCAGTACTGGGGGCCATTAGGAGTGATCAAAATGACACTCTCCTAATTATCTGCACAGTTGGAGGACAGGTGGCCAATCTAGAGATTAACTTCAGTTTAATATAAGACTAAACAAGCGGAAACACAGCCTCCCTCTCAGAGCCCTCAGTCACGGCAGGGCCTTGGCACTGCAGGTCAGCGCTGGGGTGCTCGCCTTGTAGGTCACAGTAGACTGAAGACTTGACTCGCTCTGCTGAGGTTTCTTCTCACCGAGGAAATGTAAACGGCCGGTCACTGTGACATGAGGAACAAAAGGCTTTAGAGCTCACGCAGTTGAACTGGCAGATGCTTCGTTTTTGTTTTTTTAATCGATACCAGGGATCGAACTCACAACCGTGTGCTTGCAAGGCAGGCGCTTGTGCCGCCAAGCTAAATCCTCAGCCCATGTTTTTTGTTTTATTTTATTTTATTTTATTTTACTTTTTTTAGATGCTTCTTTTTGAAAGC
>PVJX010033709.1:0-19472 GCA_004027295.1 Dolichotis patagonum | reverse complement strand
CGCCCATGGCACAGCACCAGGCAGACCGCACGAGGGACCTTCCCGGTCTCATGAAAAGCCACATGGCCTGCCTTGGGACAGGGTGATCTGGTGTCCCAAACATACTATTGGACAGCTGTCTGACCTAGGCAGATGCTTCCTTTGTGGGTCTGGTCCCCCCAGGTGGAGAATGGACTCCTCCCTCTTACAGTCCTCCTCCAGGCCTGCCTATGAGCCTGGAGATGCAGATGGGGCTGTGGGTCAGTTTGGCACATCAGATGTCTTTGACTACCTACTGCTTGTTGATGGCCCTGGCTGGAGGTGTTATTTACATATCTTTCAGTGACTCCTCAAAACACTCTAAAGAATCAGGCATAGTGGCACATCCTTGTCATAATCCCAACACTCAGGAGGCTGAGGGAGGAGGATCACCAATCCCGCCTACATAGGGATTTCAAGTCCAGTCTGAAATACATAGCAAGACCCTATTTTTAGAAAAGTCTAAATAAATAAATCAACAAATACATTCTCTATAGAGCAGCCAGACACAAGACAAGTGTTTTATAACCTCTCCTACAGGAGGTGTCCAGATAGGTAGATTTATAGAGAAGAGGTAGGAGGGTGGAGGGAGTAGGGACGTAGTGTCCAGTAGCTGCAGAGTTTTTGTTTCAAATGGTGAGCATGTCCGGCAGATAGGTCATGGTGATGGCTATGCAATAATGTGAATGTATTGAATGCCACTGAGTTGTACACTGTAAACAGTTAAAATGATAAATTGTGTTAAGTATATTGTACCATTGTGACTGTTCAGGTAGAGTGTCACCTTGCTTGGCTTTGAGATCCAGCCGACGGATTAATGGAGCACATTTCTCCATGTGTCTGGGTGGCTCACGGAGGTGTGATGATGGGGTCTATGTCTCATTCCCGGGCCCTTCCTCTCTGGTGCTGTCTCCCTGATCTGTTTCCTGGTTCATGAACTAAGCTGCTTCACTCCTCCAGGCCCTTCCAGCACTTCTACATTGAAGCCTGCCATTCATGAACAGAATCCTCCTGAAACTGTGAGTCACATTACATCTCTGCTCCTTTAAGTTGTGGGTATCTAGTATTGCATCCCAGTGATAAGAAAGCTGGTTAATACAACCATAATCAAATTTTTTAAAAATATCCTAAAGCAGAGGTGATTCATCCTATTTTAACCTAAAGAAACTGAGGCTTACAGAGACAACTCACTTGCCAATTATCTCATAGTAGGATTGAGATTTGAACCCAAATTTGACTCTAAATTCAGGATCCTTTTCTTTGTTTTACCCCAGGCACAGTGCAGGGAGTGACAAAGAAGTAACATACAGGTGGGTCTGAGAGGAGCCTTCCAAGGACATGAGGATACATGTAAGGCTCAGAGATCACAAGCAGGCCAACGTGGGGGAGGAGGGAGGAGACCATGCCTGGCCCTCTCTCTGCCACTCCTCACCACTTGGCAGCTTCTCTGGGTGAGCAACCTTTGTTTTCCATGATGCTATGGGGAGCAGCTGGCCCAGAAGACCAGCCAATCAGAGCCCCTTTTTCAGGGAGGAGAAGGGACAGACATCCATCTGCTCTGTTTGTAACAACCGTTGCTAGAGTACCCTGATAATGCTGCAGCCCTCAGGGAGGGAGTACAAGGGCAGTCAGTGGCCACTCAGGGTTACACAGCCATGCTGCAGAGGTCTTCAGAATCAAGACCCTCAGAACCTCGTTCCAGCTGGCCTGTTACCCTCCTCCCAACTGGGATGCCTTAGAGCCAGTGGATGGCACAGAGAGAGAGAGAGGCCGGGAGACCCTGTAGGACAGTCAGATCCTGCCCCCATCATAGAATAGCCCAGAACAGAGGGCCAGGTGGCTGAAGAATAGGCCTAACTGCCCAGAGCAATGCAGGAAACAAAAGCCCAGGAAGGAAAAAAAAAAGCCCAGGAAGGGTGTGGCCATTCCCAGGGGCCATCAGAGTTGGTGAAAAGAGCAAAACCATTATATTCTTTATTTATTGTTGTGTAACAAATTATCCCCAAAGCTCAATGGCTTAAGCAGCAAATGTTGATAATCTCACAATTTCTGGGATCCAACACCTGGTTCAGCCTACCTAGATGCCTCTGGCTGGAGAGTTCCCAGAAGGATGATCCCAGAAGGATCAGAGTGTTGGCCGAGGCCACAGTCCTCCCCTCTCAGCTTGCTCAGGTAGCCACTGGCAACATTCAGTTCTTCCAGGGCTACTGACCTGAGGGTCTGCATTCCTCACTGGCTGTGGCCAGAGGTCTCTTTCAGTTCTATACCACGGGGGCTTCCCCCTGGAACAGCCCTCAACGTGGCAGCTGGCTTCTCTCAGTCTAAGCAAGTGAGAGAGGCGGAGAGGTGGAAGCCACCATCTCTGCAACCCTATCTCTGAATTGGCATCTGTCATCTTTCCATATTCTGCTTACACTAGGAGAAAGTCACTAGGCCAGCTGAACTCAGGAAGAAGGGATGACAGACATGAGGGACAGATACTGGACTGGGATGGTCGAGGCCACCCTGTAGGCTGCCTCCCTCCCGTTGCTGAAATACGCCTTTGCTAGGATGGAGCTGAGGTGGGGTTGATACAGGGGAATGAAATTCCCGACCTACTACATATCCTGTATGAGTTCGTGCTCTCTAAAATCGAAGGATGAATTTTAGGAACAATGAAGTTTAAGAGCAGAGTATATTTATTGTGAGAAAGAAACTTCTGTCTGAGCGAGACAGAAAGGGTCCCAAGTGGGTTGCCAAAGATTTTGTCTTTTCTAGAGACTTTTATAGAGTAAAATCATGGGGTGAGACAGGTTTAAAGTGGGGAAAACTGGGAACTCGCAACATAGATGGGCATAAGGTGGGACAGAACTATGGTCAACCAATAAGATTAATTAATTTTTTAGGTGAAATTGATTGCATTGGGGACAAATGGGGAAGCTGGTCACATAGCAAGCAGGCATGCTTAATAGCAGTGACCCCCTGTAGTGGGGTTGGGATGGTGACTCCTGATTTCCTCAGAGTGATGGAGAATTATTTAGAGTTTTAGTCCTTAGGATATGGGAATATTTGTTTGATCTTTTGTCTTTAGGCCTTGCCCACAGCAGGAGGTGTCTGTCTCCCCCACAGTTGTAAGGTATCTGTGTTTCTGCACTGGTTCCTTCGAGGACCTAGCCCTATCTCACTGCTTCTAATACTTTAACTAACTCAGTTGCCTGTAACAGGGTAGTAACAAAGGCAGCAATTTAGCTCCCTGGGTGCAGCTGTATTGGAAGAGGGCAGGAAGACCCAGAGTGAGAAATTACATGTCACATGTATGATGCCATGAGGCATTATAATGTAACACCCCTTCCCCTGCACACCCACCACCCACCTTGGGTCCTACAATATGACTGAGATAGGAGGTAGGGTGTGGCAAAGATGGTTGGGGAAATAAACAGAACCTGTCAATTACAAGATCCAAGGATAGCATCAAATAATTCCCAGGACCCCATATGTAGAGCCTTTAGCAGGTTCCCACCAGACACGGATGACATAAAGAAGCAGATGCCATGAGGAGCCGGCTACCATGAGCTTTCACAGTAGCCCACATTGAGTCTCCCAGACCCAGGGTGCACTTTCATATTTGCTCTTTTTCTCTATTCACTTTTTGTTCAGCCCAAATTCGCTCTGCAGAGCCAGTTTTTCCCTTACTGCTTCACCCCTTACTTTTCACATAAGCTTCTGGCACCGTTTTTGGCTTGTCTTCTTCAATTCTTGGCTCAAGGTGAGAAGGACCTGGAATAGGTTTAATTGACAAGCCATTTCCAAAGGAACTGAACTTTAATAAGACCAATCCTGTTGAAGCTGCCTGTCCATTCTCCTCCATCTCATCTCCTCTTCCTCAACTGCTATCACTGTGACCCTTGTGGCTCTGATCCCCTTGCTTTGCAAAGGTCCTAGGGCCGCAGGCGTGGCTAAGCCTAAACACTCTTATTTGACTCTTCCTTAGTCTAGAGACCGTTATCCTCACAGTAGCATGTTTATGTCTCCTGAGACTTGCCTTTTCCCCTGGATATCCTAAAGTTCCTAAAGTTCCATCACCCTCTTGTTTCTGATTTCATTCAGTTCTTTCTCTCATCTATATATATCATTCAGTTCTTTTCGCTCATCTATAGCGGTCATTTGTGTGAACTAGAACTGGGTTCTTAAATTGTGAGCTTTAGAGCCCCTTCTTCCTCTCTCTCTCTCCCACCCTCCTCTTCCTCCTCCTCCTCTTGTGTCAGCCTTCTGAGTAGCTGGGATTAAACCCAACTGAGGGTTTTTTTTTCTTGGTACATTATTGATAAATCTTCCTTGGCAAAATTTATGAATTTGGTCTTTCTCTTTTGTTTGGGTTGAACTCGTGTCAGTAGCACAATAATTTAATTTCTGATTCAAGAGACACCTAACCAGGAGCCACTGGTATGCAGCAGTCCTACCGGGCACTGATTGTTCCTCCCCTAAGTGTCCTCTGGGACCAGGAGCTCACCATTTCCTACAACTCTCTGGCTGCTAGAAATTTCTTTTTTGGGCTGAGGAAGAATATGCCTCCTGTCTCCATGAGTTCTGACTCCCCGTTCTGTGTGACGTGTCCACACATTATGACCCTGCAGGAAAGAGCAATGGTCCTCTCCTGTCCCCAGCACAAGACCTCCACATTTGTACTATATGTGCTCCCCCCCATCTTATGTCTCCCCAACCTCTACAAGTCAAGATTTCTAGCTCTGCATCCATCTGACCACTACCTTTCTACCAGCCCTGTCCTTATGTGGGTGCAATCTGGTCTTTCCACTGAGGGTCTGAGTGATGTCACTCTAGCAGGGGACCCTCATTTCCACCAGTTGGGAGCCTTCTGGCTGGAGCTATCATTCATGGGTGGGATAGTCCTGGCTGCTCTTCTGTGTCTCGCCTGGGGCCAGGGCCCATGAAGGTGAAAAGTGACTGATGAGTCACTGACGTTGCTACTGGCCGAGTAGGAAGTGACAGCACCTTTCTGAATTCACCATCAAGATTCAGCCTGTGGCCTTGTCACTGACCTGTGTAGAGGTCCCAGTGCTGCCATTGTGTAGGGCTCCCTCCTCTGGGTGCTCCTCTCAGCTCTGACCAGCGGGACCCCAGGACATGCATGGGGGGATGGCCTCCTGGCTCCTTTCTGCTATGACCATGTCCCTGTATACGTTTATGTAAATGAAGGCAAGAGAAGAAAAGATAGTTGTGGAAAACTGCATGCTGAGGATAAGCTCCAAGGGGAAGCAGAATTTCCAAGTCAACTTAAGGGGAAACTGCCATGAACTCACTCCTGGAAGGGCCTTTCAGAAGGCCAACGTGGAGCTGTGGAATGTATGTTATTGGCTCTCCGCTGTGGCTGTGAGCGCTCCCTGCCTTAGCGTTCCATCACGTAACAGCTGTTTGTCCCTGTGAGCCCCCAGGGGATGGGATCCATGTCTAACCCTCACTGTGTCTCTCCCCAGGACACAGCCCAGTGCTTGGCTCCTTCCAAACACATAATCATAGGAACCAAGAAAGAGGGAAAGGGACATCTAGGACTGGGCCACGTCACTGCTGTGCTGAAACACCTTCCATGGCTCCCCCTTAAGCCGAAGGACACATTGCAAGGTCTTGGCCAGGTATTCACGACCTCCTGGGCACCAGGCCCAGCCTTATCTCTTTATCCTCATCGTATCAGGCTCCCCATGTCCCTGGTTCTCCAGTCCCCAGTCACACGGGACACAGGGTATAGTCCAGGGTTCATTTGGGGAGGCAGAACCATTCAGAAGGGTAGAGAAAGGAGATGGGTCATGCAGGGCTGGCCTTCGGCAATTTTGAGCTCGCACTGCTATAAACTCACTATATGCACAGCCGTGACTTCTGTATCCAGTGCACATCTGAGGTCAGCGGGGCAGGCGACTGGGAAGGAAATGCCCAGGGGCAGGGCCTGCAAAGTCAGCTGGAAGCACACTGGCCTCTCATGGTGTCTGAGCCTGCAGCCCCCACCTCGACAATGACCTGCAGGAGGAAACAGGAGACAGAGAAACTGAAGGGCGGGAACAGATACAGACCTGGCTGCTACACCACCAAAAATATGACTGGTAGATCCATGATAATACATGTGGGTTGCCACAGCACCTCCGCCCTGGTCTTCTGAATGTAGACATGTCTTGTGTTTGACTTCCATTTTTCAAATCTCATGCAGATTTTTCTTAGGGGCCAATTTTAATCCAAAGGAAATTCCAAGGAGCATAATTATAGCTCAGCTAAATTTCACCAGACACACACTTCCCCAGTCTGTTTCCTTTGCCCTGAATGTGCTTCCCCCATATTCTCCTGAACAACTCCTACTCATCTATCAAAGCCCACCCCCATTGGCTCTTCCTCCCTCAAGTGTTTCCTGTCGTTCCCCAACCCAGTCCCCAGCAGATTTAATGGCTCCAGGACACCTAGTAGCCACCCACCTTATCACATCCTATTTCCTTCTGTCCTCAAATTTAAGGGCTGGACCTGTGTCATCCCTGTGACCTGAGGGACTGGATGCTAGCCAGCATTATCTCAGTCTATCTTCACTATGACCTTTTTTTTTTTTTTACAATGAACTTTTAAAGCAAATTGTTCTCATTGTCCTTATTTCACAGTGGAAGAAACATAAGCTCCGAGAGGCAAAATCCATTTCACCTAATTCTGAACAGCTGTATTCTGCAGAGGCTGCATTCTGTTTGACTCCAGAGGCCAAATTCTTTATTTATATTTTGATACTGGGGATTGACTCTAGGTTCTTGCATATGTTGCATATGAACTCTAGCACTGAGCATCATGCCTACCTATTTTTAAACTTAATTGATTTTTGTTTGTTTGTTTTCCTTTAAGAAAAAGTCTCACTAAGTTGCCCAGACTGCCTTGAAATTCTTACCCTCCTGTCTCATCCTCCTGAGTAGGAGGATTATGGACCTGTACCACCATGCCTGGCCAGAGCCCAAATTCTTAATCACCCAGCAAGTCTTAAGGTAAAACATACTGAACGTGGAGTGAGCAAACCATCCTGTTTGCCCAGGACTGAGGGTGTCCTTGGAAGGTGACCTCTTTAGTTTTAAGATGCAGACAGTCTCAGGCAAACCAGGACAAGTGGATCACTCTAAGATAAGTGCTCAGAATGTCCAAAGGCAAGAGAGGAGCCAGAAGCCAGGAAGGGACGCAGGGCACATTGGATTTTGAAGCATGGAACTTGTGCCCAAGAAGAACGCCTTGGGATTGGTTTTGTTTGTTACCCAAGCCCTTCCTTCCTCAGGAACTAGGAGTTATTGGTTATTTGGAAAGCAAATGTGGGTGGTTACAGTTCTGTGGTCACCAGCTGCACAGGAGACCGGGAGGAAGGTGAGGGTGAGCCTTCCTACAAGTCCCTGCGGAGCCTGGTGGCCAGGGTCAAAGCTAAGATTCATGGAGCCTGCAGGGCCAGGGCTCTTTCCTGAGCCCTGCCTCACAGAGGTGGCCAAGGAAGCCACAGCAGGATCCGTGGAAGTGGAATCGCAGCCTCCTAAACATCACAATGGGAGGGACTGCCCAATCCCACCCTATCTGTTCAGCTCTAGGAAGGGACTCGTCCAGGGTCACGGGTGATCAAGAATAGAGGAGCAGCTAAAAGCCGGGTCTCTGGGCTCCACGCAGATGGGAGATTCTTTGGGCAGGAGAGAGGACCTCCCTTGTGGTGAGGTGTGGCCTGGTGACAACGAATGTGCATAATGGTGATGAGGACCGCGTTCATGCCTGGCACAGCAAACCTCCCAGGCCAGTCCCTCTCTACCTGCCCTGGTCTCAGAAACTGAGGTGACAATGGCAGATCCACCTTCAGCCTGGGCACTACCCCACCCTACTAGCCTGGAACCCTTCCAGACTCAACCATGAGAGGCAAATATACCTCTACTGTGGAAACCCTTGCATTCTGAGTCTAAAATTGAGGTTGAGGCTACACAAACAATAAACTTGGGAGGGCTTGGAACATTCAGGGATGTTGGGGTGGTGAGTGGGAGCAGAGGGTGTCGGACTATTGTTACCCAACCCATAGAATGGACAGTGCCACCACCAGTGCCGGCTTGAATCAAGTGTTTTGTGAGTACTGGGCAAGCAACAGTCCTTGTATTAATGACAGTGTCCACTACAGGAAATTGCATCTGCCTCTAAAATGGTTCCATCAACCCCACACAGCCCACCTGCTGTGGAGTGTGGACATATCACCGGGGAGCAGCTGGGCTGTAGAGAGCTTGACTTGAGTTTTCTTTTCTGGCTGTTGAGGAAAGAATCTCCTTCCCAAAGCTGAGCTGAGGTATGCTGCAGGGAAGGAGATACTTGGTTTTGGAAGGAATGGAAGACATAGCCACCATAGAAGGCCTGAGTACTCTCTCTAGCCAGAAAATGTGAGTCTTTTGTGTTTCCAAGTTCCCAGCTTTCTGGAAGTCCTGAAACCACCAGAGAAAGGGGCAGAAGATATGCTCAGTGTTCCTAGGGATGGAAAGGTTGATCCTGTGCCTCCGGGAAGAGGGTCTGGATCTGGGGACTGAATTGTGAGACAGGGCACCATAAGACACAGAAGCCCAGAACCCTTCTCACTGCTCCCCACCGTGGGGTGTGGGCACTGCAGAGCCTCAGGGAGAACCCATGGCTGAGCTCAGCACATCGGAGATGAAATTGCCAGTTGGGTCCTACTCTTTGGAAGGGTCATGGTAACCTGAACCAGACTCATAGCAACCTGAGACAGCTGCAGACATCAAGGACTGTCACCCACACAGGGCCACGCAGCAGCCAGCATCAGGGCCTCAGTGGCAGACACAGTGAGGCCACAGCCTCCTCCTGGGCTGCTGCATCCCAGCCTTGCCAGCGCAGGGGTGCGGTTCAAGGGCAGCTGGAGGTAATGCAACTTGAAGGCTAGAGATCAGATCTGATTTGCCACCAGAAGGATGAAAGAGTCTGGATGTGTCACTGGAACTTAGAAGGGAGGTGTCCATGGTGACGCCCATGGGCCTCGGGGCAGGTTCTGACCAAAAGCCCAAGCCCAGTGCCCTACCCACTTCTGTGAGCTGTTGGCATCACAGGCATGTCTGGCCTCTTCAGGAGCAAACCAGACCCAGGCAAGCAGGAAGTCTTAGGGCGGGATTCAGCCCCAAAAACATATGTCCTGGCTCTGGAACAAAGCTGACAGAGGGCCCAAGGCGGTGAGGGGGTTTGCTGAGCAAGTCGGGGAGGAAGCAAGTTGCAGCAGGCATTCTCTACAGGCTCAAAATGACTTATTTGAGGACACTCTTGGCAGAAGAGGGACTGGAAAGGGTGCACAGCGTTGCCAAGACTACCAGACTTAAACATCTACAAATTCATTCATCTCGTTGGCAGCCCAGGGCTCCCCGTGCTGGAGATGAGAAACTGAACGAGGAAGAGAAACTCGACCTGAGTCCCACACAGAGAAGCGGGAAGTCGAAAGTCATCCCCCTGCTGCTTTTCAGAACCCTGAGCTTCAGGTTAGGATGTAGCTCAGTGGTAGGCGCCCCGGGTTTAATCCTCAGTGTACGGGAAATAAAAACCCTGTCCCAGGGCAGGAATTTAGCTTAGTAGCTTAAGCGCCTGTCTGGCAAGCATGAAGTTGAGAGTTCGATCCCTGGTACCAAAAAATAAATAAATTAATTAAATAAAATAAAAACCCTATCCCAGAAGCTGTGTTTGAAATGACCTCAGCTCACAAGCCCCATAGGTTTCCTTTCCCTGGAAGGACACAGATACTGGCACCTACTTGGGCAAATTCCTTTATGTTTCTGAGCTTCAGTTTCCCTATCTGCAAAATGGGGCTTATAACAGTGTTACAGGCAACTGAACCAGTTAGAGATATTATAGGCAGTCAGACAGGGCTAGGCCCTCGAGAAAGCTGGCACAGAGGACCAGATGTCTGATGACCTTGGAGGAGACCCACACCTCTTGCTGTGGACCAGATCTCAAAGCAGAAGACACAACAAATGCAACCACACCCTTAAGTATAATCCTTAGGGATTAAATCTGGATCATTTTATGCCCATTTTGCAAATTCTCATTTTTCCCACCTTCGAGCCATCTAATCTCATGATTTTGCTCTATAAAAGTCCCTGGAAAATACAGAGTCCTTGGCAACCCGCTTGGGACCCCTTCTGTCTCTCTTCAGACAGAAGCTTTCTCTCAATAAATATATTGTGCTCTTCACCTCCGTTGTTCCTAAAATTCATTCTTCGATTTTAGAGAACACGAACTCACAGACATAGTAGGTCAGGAGTTTCATTCCCCTATATCAGCAGTGGGCAGGCAGGTTTGTTGTAGGGAAATCAAGAGACAAAATGTGCAAGCAGTCTGTTATGACCATCCTCTTCATGACTGATAAGCATTTGCTCTGGGCTGGCCCAGCTCCTGCACCATCTCATTTAATCTTCCCTAGGATCCTACTTGTCAGATGAGACAGTCGAGGCCCAGAGAGGCAGAGCAATTTTCTCAGGCTTTCTGAGTTTTAAAGTAGCAGAGCTTGGCCTGAAACCCAGCACCTCCCCCCCACATACACACACAGCCACCAGCTCTGGGTCTCAGCTCTGGGTCTCAGCTCTGGGTCTCCCACTGTACTTCCCACCCAGGGCACATTGTTATGGATCCTCCAGGTGAGGCTGAAATCCATAGTGGAGGAAAGACGTGTCATTCCACGAAAGATTTTTGGGAAGGACAATTAAGCTGAAAATTTCCCAGGGAAACAAGCTATCAGCAGGAGGAGACAGGAGGGAAAGGAGGCCTTGCCAGGCAGCAGCTGCAGGTGGAGTGAAATTGGGGAAGTAGAGGCACACGAGGCAGATTGGACAGCAACAGTGGGGAGATGTGGACAATGACAGTGGAAGCTTCCAGAACAGAGAACTGGGTGGGGGGCTTCACAGTTGAAGCTGTTCATTTACAAAAAGGAGCCATCATTTTTCTCCGAGTTTCCGTGATAAGGCCACAAAACCACAAGCTCCCTGGGGGTCAAGACCAGGGAGTTTCTGCTGCTGCAGCCCCAATATCCAGCCTGGTGCCCGGATCCCTGGACGATGGGGAGGCACTAACATTTGGAGAATGAATCAGAACTGAAGAGTATGCATTCATGCATCTTTTATTTTTGGCAAATTTACAGCTATATTACCATATTGTTGCAGGCAGCTGAGTTAGTCAGAAATATTATAGGCAGGGCTGGGGATTTAGCTCAGCGGCATAAGCGCCTGCCTTGCAAGGGCGCGGTGGTGAGTTCAATCCCCGGTACCAATAATAAAGAAAAAAAAGAAAAAAAAGAAATATTATAGACAATGAGATAGGGCTAGGTCCTCAATAGAGCCAGTGCAGGCACCTAGCAACTTCAGGGGAGACAGACACCTCCTGCTGTGGGCCAGGCCTCAAGACAAGAGATCAAACAAATGAATCCACATCCTAAAGACTGATATTCTAATTAGTTTCCTCTCACCCTGGAGCTACAATCCCATCCTTCTAGAGGAAAGGTCACAGCTCCAAGAATGCCCGCTTGCTACGTGACTTGCTTGCCCATTTGTCCCTAACGTAATCAATTTTACCTGAACTATTGATCTTATTGGCTAACTATAGTTATGTCCCACCTTATGCCCATCTGCCTGGTGAGTTCCCAGTCTTCCACCACCTTGAACCCATGGTTTTACTCTATAAAAAGTCCCTGGAAAAGACAGAGTCCTGAGCAACCTGCTCAGGTCCCCTTCTGTCTCTCTCTCAGACAGAAGCTTTCTATCAATGCATATATTCTACTCTTCACCACCATTGTTCCTAAAATTCATTCTTCAATTTTAGAGAACACGAACTCGTACCGGACCTAGTAGGTTGAGACTTTCATTCCCCTATATCAATATGACCTCCTCTCCTCCTACAAAAGGAGCATACTTAGCAGGACAATTTGTAATAGCTAAATATTGGAAACAACCAAGATGCCATCAACTGCAGAGTGGATGAAAAAGATGTATTTTTACACAATGGATTATTACTTGGCTATGAAAAAGGATGATCTTGAGGCCTTCATAGGGAAATGGAAGCAACTTGAGACTATCCTCATTAGTGAAATAAATAAGAATCATATTTATAAACATCACATTGTGTCTCTAGTTTAAAAAGTAATAAGAACTGTAGGAGTAATAAAACCCAAAATGTGTAATTGCTACTGTAACAAAGAGAGGAAAAGAAAGTGGTCTGAAGGATATAACTGCATGTATGTTTAAGTGTGTAAGATAGATGACCATATTACTGTTTTTGTTAGATTTTTGAGCAGAACTGTTAACAGTCTCACTGTTTGAATGTCTACTTTGTATGCTTTAATTTTGTAACTTGAACAACTATTGCCAAGATGATAGTATGTAACTTAGCAAGTAGTGATTTCTTAGTAGTTTTTTTCTTTTCTTTTTTTCCTTTGGAATTCTGTGTTGTTGTTACCCTTTTTTCTGTTTTGTTTGGTTGTTTTTTTCTCTTTTTAAATAAAATTTTTTTTAAAAAAGGAGCATACTGTGACCAAACTAGGAGGGCTCAGAGGAATATGGAGGGACCTCCCACCCCAGGCCTCTATCTCAGGATATAGACTACAGCGGGAGAAAGCACAGGCATTTCCCTATCCCTGTGCTGTGCCCTGGATCCAATCAGGGGCCAATTCTCCAGGGGCCTCTCAAGTCTAGCAAGCACAGCCACAAAGCCCCTTTTTAAGACTATCTTTTCCAGGACTCTTGTATAGCAAACAGTCTTGGAAGACAGAGTCTGCGTCTCTTCCTGAAGCAAGATGGGCATGTTTTCTGCCCAAGAGATGTGGTTTCTCTATGTTCAAGGTCCTCTTTTGTAACGAAACTCACTCTGTATGCAATCACATATCTGGGCAACTTTGTGTCACCCCGGTGCTGAATTTGTTAAGATACAAGCCACCCAGCTAGATTTGAATTTCAGATAAAGAATGAATACTTTTTAGTATATGGATGTACCATGCAATATTTAAGAAGTGCTAAAAAATGCATTCATTGTTAATCTGAAATTCAAATTCAACTGGGTACCTTGCATTCTTTTTTAAATCTAGTAACCTACTCCTACACAACTTGAGAGCAAGAGGAACCTATGTAAATATACTGATGCCTATCCTATTTGCTACTTTGTGAGTAATAAACTCCTTTGTCTCTGACCCAAGAGGCTCATGTCTTCCACCAGCATCCAAGTGACTTTCCCAGTAGGGTAAAATGTTCTGCCATTTCTAGTTTTTGATAGCAATCCCCAGCCTAAGCTTAGAGCCTGGCATAAGCTGGCAGCCAAAAAATATTTGTGGGATGAATGGTTGTCAGTCTGTAAGAATCTCTGCCAAGCATGCAGAATTCCTTGGGGACACAGAATATGCGACTGGTGGTTGGTGCGGCAATTTTACATCTCACTAATTCCTTGTTGTTTCCATGGTTACTATAACTACCTAGTGTTTCATAGCTTCCTAAGAGCATTTTCATGTATTATCTCATTTGATGTCCCAGTGACTTTCTGAAATATATATGATTATTCTTACTGTAGAGATTAGAGACAGAAACTCAGGGTCAAAAGGTATATTGACACAACATACAAGCAGGAAGTGGCATGGCTGGGAGTCACTTAACCACAGAGGACTTACTGAGATCCACTATCTGCCTCATGCTGGGCTAAGCACATTATATCCTTTATCTAGTGAAAGTTTTATACCTTCTATGATGTGGGCGTAATCAGCCCCAAAGGGGTCAGATAACAAACATGCCCATAGCTTGGGAGTGTGGAAGAGTCGGAATGAGAATTCGTTTCAATTTGATGTCACAGCCTTTACAAAAGTAGTAGGAGGCAGTGAGGCTGGGGGGTGCCAGAGCCCGATAGAGGACAGCATCCCAAGGCAACCACATCCTTTGTCACAATTTGCCAGTCATCATACAGGAAGCACAGGACAGGGCCCAGGCTGGGGGCCGTAACTTGCAGAGACTAAACTGACCGATATGCTGAGGTCTGCAGTAACAGTCCCGTCCCAGCTGGTAATTGCAACACTGAGTGGAGACAGCCACACACACTGGATCAGCCCGGTGACCGTACCTCCCGGGACTTCCCCAAATGCAGCCATTCACCCTGAAGGCCGTAAATGCTGCCTAAACTGCCTCAAGCTGCCAGCAGTCTCAGGGCTGGAATAATGACCCAAAATATATTTTTCTACGTATCCTTGGAAAAACACTCTTCTACCCCGGAGTTTCACAATGTGTCCTGAAACATGAGTTTCCAAGAAAAGGGTGAAGAAAATGCTCTGGTTAGGTAGGTTTGAGAAATGCCACAGCCTGCTTCTCCCTTGGATTTACAGAGTTGTCAGTATATTAAAGGCTCTGCCAAGTCCTATGACAAAGGAACCAGGTACATTTTATTTAACCTAGACATTCTTGGAAATACCTGACGGTACCTTTCCCCTACCCCAGTGATTTCTTTCTTTGGGTAGTCATTCTTAATTAAGACATTCTGAAGCCGAACAGGATAATTGCTATGAATTTGAGGCCAGCATGGTGAGTTCAAACCCAGCCTAGACTGTGTGAGAACCTGTCTAAAAAAAAAAAAATTCTGAGGGCCAGGGACTTAGCTTAGCAGTTCAAGCGCTTGCCTGGTAAGGGTCAGGTCTTGAGTCCAATCCTTGGTACAACAAAACAAAACAAAAAAGACGTTCTGGAGAAGAAGAGAATGAGGACTACCACACTGCTCAATTCAGGGGACTAGTCCGAACAGGAGCACAGCAGGCACAATTTTTAGTGTTGCATATAATCCGTGGAAACAGCACCACCTGGACCTTCACAACCAAGTAATCCTGGGCAGGATTCACTATCAAAATGAGCTGTTTTGAGCCAGGTATGGTGGCACACACCTGGAATCCTCCCAGATAGGAGGACTGTAAATTTGAGACTAGCCCAGGCAACTTAGTGACTTAGTGAGACTGTCTCAAAATAAAATGAAAAAGAGTTGGGGATGTAGGTCAGTGTAAAAAGCCCTGGCTTCAGTCCCCAGCACCACAAAAACAAAAACAAAATAACAACACAAAGGTTGTTATTCTAACCAGGTGTGGCAGTGCGTGCCTGTAATCCCAACAATTAGGAGGCTGAGGCAGGGAGATGACTGTGAGTTCCAGGCCAGCCTGGACTATACTGTGAGACCCTGCATCAAACAGAACAAAACAAAGAGCTGTTCTAGTAGAGGCTGGGGCCTAATTTCCCATATCTTGCAGGCGACACTTCCTAAAGTAGGAAGGGTGTAGTCACATTTAGCACTTGCGTCTTAGACAAGAGGAAATGCAGCTGAGGCCCAGCTCCCCTACCCCTGGAAAAAGGGAAAGCGCGTCATCTTGCACTATCCTCAGGAAGCAGAGGAAGCAGCTGCTGACCAAGTCTGACATGCAGTGGGCCAGCTGGGATGCCCTGACCACACTCTTGCCTGCCCTGCCAGGTCCTGTCTCAGCTTACAGATGGCACCTTGGCTGAAAACCTCCTAGGAAAATGACCACTTCCCCAAAGACCTGCTTGGCTCACACTGTCCCTGAAAATGCAAGGGTGGCATTAATTACAGTATGGCCCCAAAATGTGAATACACAGGATGTTACAAATGTTGCAAGAAACAAACGGTATCCTGATTATGTAACTGAGGGAACTCTACATCCTGCAGCTCCTCTGTGGTGAGTCACAGTGCACACGAATGCCAAAGCAGTCCTGAGGGTCACAGACTTCGGCTTCTTCAAGCATAGGGCTGCTGTTTATAACCACCAGGCATGGGTATGCTGGGTGAGGGAGATTTGGCTGACAGCCCTTTAAGAACCCGGTTTGCAGGAGTGGGCCACAGGGGCAGGAAGAATGTCTGCAAAGCGTATAACCACAAAAACTCAGATATAAGGTGGTCAGTCGTGAGTTCAAGTGATGACACCAGGATTTAGAACTATGCAGCCATGGACAAACCTCAAATTCCTGATCTGAAAGTGAAAAATGGCCGAAGCTCCTAGGATGGGTGATTTTGATAAGGATTGAATGAGATAATGCATATGCCTCAGGAGATACAGCTTATGAGACGATGTGCCTGTAACATAATCAAACCTCTGTGCCCTCAGGTTCTGTATCTGTGGATTCAACCAACCACAGATCAAAATATCCACTTGGGGCTGGGGATTTAGCTCAGTGGCTTAAGCGCCTGCCCTGCAAGCTCGAGGTTGTGAGTTCAATCCCCGGTACCACAAAAAAAAAAAAAAAAAAAAAAAATCTTTAATATATCCACTTGTTGTTGTTATTGTTGCAAGGAAGTTTATGGAGGTAGGAGGGAGAGGGTAGATTTCAAGAAGTGAGAGGAATCATGAGGAATGAGGGGAGAAAAACCATATGTAATCAGTTGTGTCTAGATGTGTCTTCCAAAGCCTCATGCAATCATAGGTGGGGTTTTTTTCAGAGGTATCTGGATCTAAAGTGTGTGATGCTAGACTTAAGGGTATATGATTACTAAATTAGTCTGCTGTTTGATTTGGCACCACCCTAATCCCAGTAGCCCAGATGGACTATGCAAGTGTTATGGTTTGTGTCTGCATATTCCCCTGAAGCCCCATGCAGTCATAGAGGCAACTGAATCTAGCATTTGTGTTTGGTTGATTGTCTCGAGCTGGGATTGGCAGTGTGAGTACTGCACCTGCCCAGCGGCGAGTAGTCAGCTTATACTATAAGGAAGGGAAGGAAGTGTGCTTTTCCCCTTTTGCCCTTTTGCTCTTGTTGCTTCTGGTATCTGCTGCAACTCCCATGTTGTCCCTTGTACACACCACCCTGCCTTGGAGCCAGCTGAGTATGTATGGCCTGAAACTTCCAAAAACTGTAAGCTAAATAAACCTTTTCTTCCTTCATTTTGGGTGTTGGTATTGTGTCCCAGCAATGAGAGAAAAGTAACCAAGACAAAAAAAGACAAAAAAAGCTGCTATCATTGTTTGTATCTTGATGCCTTCTTCCTTCTGTATTCTGCCTTGTTCTCCCCTGTGATGCCACTCTGCCGTGCCACTTTGCCGTGGAGCCAGCTGCTTACAGACTGAAACCTCTGCAAATCATGGACCAAAATAAGCCTTTCCTACTTTAACTTTGCGTGTTGGGTATTTTGTCTCAGCAACAAGAAAAAGTAACTAAGACACCATACATATACCTCACTGCATAGCTGTATTCTGTAATGGCAGAGTTAGAGGAACCTTCCTTCCTGGAACAGGTGGAAGTCCAGGCAGATGGAGAGATTTTTCCTAAATCACATAACGAGTTAGTCTCAAGCCAAGAATTCATTCATTCACTCTGTCACCCCTCACTAAGCACTAACCCTACCATATGGAAGCAGTTGTGATGACTGAACATACACAGCCAATGCCAGAAATGTCTCGCTTGGAATTTACCTTATAAAAACTTTGTAAAAGACTTTCAAGACAAATGTACTCTTTTTCCTGTACTTAGGATACAGGACCTTCACACTGAACTACCCTCACTCCTCCTCTTTTGTTATTGAGGTACGGCCTCACTAAATTGCCCAAATTGGATGCAAACTTGTGTTCCTCCTGCCTTAGCCTCCCAAATAGCTGGAATTACAAGTGTGTACCACCGCACATGGCTGATAAATGCATTCTTTACATAGGAAAATGTACATGTATTTATTCATTTGAGCAGAAGAAATATAGTGAAGATAATTAGGAACTGAGATCAGTTCTCTACAGCGGGTGGGTGAGAAAGGGGATAGAGGAGGAGCAGTGGAAACAGGACAGAAGAGATGGGGGAGTAACACTTTGCCAAGTGTACAGGGAGGACCAAAAGGAAATCTAACCCAATGAACCTAACAGCTTTATAAATGAGTAATATAATGCAAAAGCACTAAATTAAGCGACTTTCAGTTGTTTTGCCTGGCTAGTGGACCCCCTAGAGGCCTGGTTTCACCTTAGTGTGTAGATACAATCTTATGTTTCTAGATACAGGATTCTAGGTTGTGGTTTTTAAACATTTCACTCCATTCTATTCTTGCTGACGTGTTTCCTAACAAGAGGTCTGCTGTCGTTCTTATTCTTGCTCTTCTGTTAGCAAAGTGTTTCTCACCTCTGACTTGTTTCAGGATTATCACTGTCTTTGATTTTCGACTTTGCATGTACCTTGGTATATACATTTTTTGTTTTGCGTGTTTTTGGTTTTGCTTTTGTTTGGTTTGGTTGGTGTTTGTCCTTCCTGGATCTATAGTTTTGGTGTCTTTCATTAATTTTAGCAAATTCTTAACCCTTATTATTTAAAAATTTCTTGTCCTATATCCTCTCTCTTTTTCCTTCTGATAGTCCCATTACATGTATGTTACACCTTTTATAATTGTCCCATAGTTTTTGTGCATTTCATTCTTGGCTTTCTTTTCTTTGTTTGCATTTCAATTTGGTATGTTTTTATGGACATATCTTCAAATTCGCTGATTTTTTCTTCAGCTATTCCAATCTACTGAGGAGTCCTTTAAAATCTTCCCTTATTTCTGTTATGCTGTTTTTTATTTCCAGAATTTCCTTTTGATTCTTTCTTAGAGTTCCCGACAGTCTATATTACCCATCTAGTCTTAAATGTTAACTACTCTTTCCATTACAACTTTTTTTTTTTTTTTTTGGTACCAGGGATCAAACTCACGACCTCGTGCTTGCCAGGCAGGCGCTTAAGCCACTGAGCTAAATCCCCGGCCCCATTACAACTCTTAATATTGCTGAAAAGAAAAGTTACCCAAACCCCTGCAGTGGGCGACAGAGATTAGAGTCAACTCCAGCTCCAACAAAGATAAATAAAGGAACAAAGAAAGAAGAGGTGAGCAAATGGGAAATCGTTAAGAGGGAAGTAGATTAGGGCTGATGGGAAATCATTAAGAGGGAAGTAGATTAGGGCTGAGAGAAACCAGGCAACCCACTAGATGGAATGTGTCAAAGGTTACAAAAATGCAGTTAAAAGATTGAATGACATGTTTCCCGTGAAAAGAAGACATGTACTGATCCCTGGACCTGAAATGACTCTTGGTTTACATTCCTGAGCACTGCATATGGAACCATCCAGAAAGCAACATTCTTTATCTTTCATGTGAATTTGATGCTGTTCTCAGGACAAATCTGAAGATGCTCCTCCCCATAGTTCACTTACAAATAGCCACAACCGATCAAAAGACACAGTTTTTGATCCTTCATTTACATCTGGCAAGATGTCAAGTGAGTTTTTGATAGGACAATTGTCCCAAAGTTATATTTGTATGAAGTGAATATTTGTATGAGGTGGAGGCCAGTCCCAGTATTTTTGGACACTAAAATCCCTTTCCCTTTATCCCTGGGCCTGTAGAAAGTATTTCTTTTTCACCTTCAATAAAACTACATCCTCACTGCCTTTGCTGTGTCTGGTCTGATTATTTGTTTG
>PVJX010033708.1:0-19477 GCA_004027295.1 Dolichotis patagonum | reverse complement strand
TAAGTGCTACATACTTGGCTTAAAAGAGTGAGCCAAAAAGGTAACTCAGTAAAGCCACGTGATTTTAAATGAGTTAGAAATTACAAAAACAATATTTTATCCTAGAATCCTGGAGCATTTTTCTTGTTTAATAGAAATATACATTTCTATTGTCTTTTAACATGCCTTTAGAAGAGGGGCCTTTTAGATAATGCATACACATTAATCTCAGTCTGCAATATCTAACACTGAGAGACCTTCATGCAAATGATCCATTTCAACCAGAGGTAACTTGAGATTACTTTTATCATAAATAAAACACATTCATCTGAGATGGAAGAGAAGATATTGGGGGGGGGGAGGGGTCCTATATCCAGATAGTGAGCCAAGAACAACTGAGAAATAGAAATGGATTTTCCTCTCATTATTTTTATCCAAAATATATTTAAGTCTGGGCTAAAACTTAACATTGAGAACCTCTCAGAATGACACCTACTTTTTTAGCTCCAAAAAAGATTTCCAGTAAAACATCACTGGCTTGAGGAAAGATGTGAATGAATGAACCTCACTCATGTTTATAATAGAAACTCCAGCTTCTTGCTGTGAGTCAGGAGGACTGAGTGACATGGCTCAGTTTTATTTGTATTTCTAGGAAATCATTTCCCAAACTTTACTCCAGATCAGACTCCTAATTGCACAGCAGATCTTTTCACCATCACTTTATATTCTTAGTTTGTAGGCAGTATCATCACTTAAGGATTCAAGGTTTTTGGTGTTTGTTTCTAACTAAAGCTTTGGAAGTACAGTCAATCTTTTATACCCAAGGGCTTCATGTCCCTGGATTCAACTAACCTCTGATTAAAAATATTTCAAAAAAATTTGCAACTGTACTGAACATGTACAGATATTTTTGCCATTATTTCCTGAACAATGCAATATCATAACTATTTACATAGAATCTACACTGAAATGACATTATAAGTAATCTAGAGATTATTTAAATATATGGGAGGATGTGCATAGGTTATATTCAAACAGCTACACCATTGTATATCAGAGGCTGAGCATCCTTGGATTTTGGTATTTGAGCAGATCCTGGAACTAACCCTTTGCAGGTACCCAGGAAAGACTATAGCCAATAAGGCCTAGAGTTGTAAGGAAAAGGCAAGGACCAAAACTATGGCATCCTAAAGGAAAAAAGAAAGAAGAAAAGTGGGTAGATGAAAAACTACCTGATTCTTCATATGTTATTTTCAAGGAGTCTGTTGTAATCAGAAATGAGATTGCATGGACTCGTGTAGGTATAATAAACTCAATGCCTAGGACCCACACACACTTTTAGGAGCCCAGGGAAGTATTTTAATTTCTTTTCAAAACATTTTTTTAAAAAATGAAACTTTGGGTCAAAAAAAATTCTAACGTATAAGAGTAATATTGTTCACATTCATCTTTATACTAACATGATCCTAAAATATGCCTTAATAATTTTCACAGGAAGAGAGAGGCCCTTATAGGCAAAAGCACACAGACCCCATTAAAGCCACACATAATGTGGCTCTGACATCACCTGGATTACTTGTAATTTAGTTACTGTGCCCAAAAGAGCATCATTGGTTAAAGATCCATTCAAGAGCCAGAGTGCCTGGGTCCAAACCCTGATGCTACTGCTCGCCAAAGTCACTGAACTTCTCTGATTCTCACTTTACCTAGCTATAATAAATTGGAGGTAATAACGGTAACAGAAGCATAGGGATATTGTAAAGCTTAAGTCAGATTATGCATGTCAGGTCCTTAGCATAGAGCTCACAGATAATGAGGGCTCAAAAAAATTGTTGCAATAATTGCCATTATTTTTATTATTTTAACTTTGATGTCTTGGCTACAAGTGCCTATCTCTCTGTGACCCAGCAACTATGACTACATCAGTTTTTCACTTTAAAAAATTATATTATGTTTTAGTCACCAAGGAAGGAAGAAAAAGGTGATAACTGAAGTTTCTGCTCTACTCTAGAAAATCTGAAAATTTTCTCTCCAAAAAGTAATAAATTCTGTACTCTCCACCTGGAGTCAGGTCTTTATCCCATATTGTAAAACTCCTTTAATAAATCAGCATCATCTCTCCTGATCGAATATTTGATTCTTCCCTCACCTAAAACAATCCTGCAAAAATCTTATTAAGAACCACAGGTTAAAAAGAGTATTGTCAAAACTTTCTCTCTCCTTTTCTCTCTTTACTTTATTATCTCCTCATTTTTTTTGTCATTTAACTCCAATTATGAGATGCTAAGTGCTTTTGGAAATTTCATTGT
This sequence comes from Dolichotis patagonum, assembly GCA_004027295.1. NCBI lineage: Eukaryota > Metazoa > Chordata > Mammalia > Rodentia > Caviidae > Dolichotis > Dolichotis patagonum. Next base: position 17,189 of record PVJX010033708.1, on the reverse strand, counting down.
TAATATCTTCTTACAGTGCTATTAACGTAAATCAAGTTTAATAGTGTCCCAGCAAGTGTAAAAGCAATCAAAAATTCAGTACTCACGAATCATTCTGTAATTTCAGCATAAAATGTTAATAGAAATAATATCTAATACCATAAAATATCGGTAAATTCAACTTTAAATATGGGTGATGAATTGCTTCACTATCCTGTAGCATTTGTAGAATATTCTAGTATGAAGTCCTTAATTGGTGAAGCCAGGCCTCAGTCATACTCAGGCTGCCATAAGTCTCCTCTTACCAGCTAGTCCCAACAGAGTTCACAGCCAATACAAGGTATTTCTGCATCCCAAACACCCTGAGTTCTTTGGTGATCGAGAAAAACAACTCAGGATCAAAGTGGGAAGTATAATTTGAAGGAATTCAAATGAGTGCAAAGCACTGGGGTTCAACTCTAAGAACACTGATCACTTGCTACGAGGCCTTGTGTTCCATGCCACCACCAAAAATGACTAAGATATAGGCTAGTCCTTGTGGAGCTCATGTCTCATGGGACAAACCAGGCCAAGACACGTACAGTTAATGATATTGCCAGCAGAGTGGTGAAAATACAGTAACTTTTACATGAAATCTCCTAGGCCAGGGGTTGGCCAGTTAATTTTTAAAACTGATGAAAGTAGGGACACTTCAAAGTTTGTGTTTTAAACAATATAACTTTAAACAGCATGTTCATTCACTTGCCAACCCATAGGACAAAGCCATTTCTTTGAGTAAGCTTCTTACAGTGATCATACTGTCTTCCAGTATGAAGCACTATCATATCGCTTGTCTATGGTTTCTAGTTTCTGTTGCTTTGAATTGGAAGGAGAACTAAAGACACCCAGGAAGCAAATAGAGTGCACAATTTTTTAGGTATAGTTGTCCTACCTACATGACAATTTTTAGTGACTTACCTATATTTACAGAAGTAGTATGGTTGTCATAGATACATCTCTTTTTTTATCCATAGATTCCCCCCAGGGTAATATTTTATTTAATTAAACCATGAAATTCACAGTATTCTGGGAGGCAGAAACAGGAGGTTCACAAGTTTGAGCCTCATTTGGGCAACTTAGTGACAGTAAGATTCTGTCTCAAAACACAAAAAGGGCTGGGAATGTAGGTAATTCAGTGAAAAGGCCCTGGGTTCAATCCTCAGTATCATCACCACCAAAAAAATAAATACATAAACTTCAACAAGAATAACTTCCCCTAAGAAGTAGATAAATAAATACAATTGATTCCTACAAAGGTTAAAGCTTACATTGTAGGGCCAGGACTACTCAGGTGCTGGAGACTGCAGATAATTATCTGGACCAACTGGAGTAGAATAGGCATCCATCAGTGGGACTTCAAAGGGAGTCAAAAATGACTATCAGTCCAGATAAATAGTCAGAGTGGAAGTTGTATAAGAAGCCAAAAATAAATGAAGCAATATTGAGTCAGAACAAGAACCCACTGGAATCAGTATTCAGCCCACGCTCAGATCTCACTACGTAGAACACAGTTTGCATGGGCCCTCAAAGCAGGAAGTCAGAAAGTACCTCCTATACCCCTAACTGAACGTGTTACCGTGGATCTGACCTCCAGACATTTATTCAAATCTTCTTACACCTGGCTTTATTTATAGCCTATAAGGCTATTCAAAAAAAAGCCTTAACTACTTCTTATCTATTGTAATTATACTTTCTATTTTTGTACAAAAAAGAGCTTTTGTTAAACCAGTACTTTTGCAATTGTGTAATGCATGTCCATGATGGTGTGGAAGACCATGTTTAATAATATGTTGATAATTTTTTAATTTTAACATTTATCTATATTTCAATATATGTAACCAATATATAATCTCATGATTTCACAGATGTTATCTCTAAGGATGAGGTCAAATCTTTTTTTTCTTTCATTACTGAGAAATAAACATGAGACTTTTACACTGAGCTATATCCCTGGCCTATTTCTTTGTTTGTTTGTTTGTTTGTTTGTGTGTTTGTTTGTTTTTGAGACAGGGTCTCACCAAGTCACTAAATTGCCTAAGGTTGACCCAAACTTGCAGTCTTCCTGCCTCAGTCTTCCAGAATGCTGGGATTATAGGTGTGCATTAAATCTACTTAATGAATTGTGTGAATCCCTTAAAAAAAAATAGTAAGTCACAACAGTGTTGGTATAGGAAAAAAACAAAATCATAAAGATGATTGTAGTAAAATTATTGAAGTTCGTAGAAACAACAGTTTAAGCTTTAAGAGATATCTCCTATTTATAATATTCTGCAATTAAACTACCTCCACAATCAGGTTTTTCAAGCAGAAAGTCCTGGAAGGTAGTCTGTGTTCACCTTTTTGATTTTATGTCACTTTCTGTTGTGCCCTTACTATCTTCGTCCATCTGGTTGAAATTTTCAAGCTTCTATTCATAGGTTTGTGTTTTAAAAAGACTCCTGAGAGAAACTCTTTTTAGTGCTTGAAGGTGGCTGGTGTAGCTTTTCATCAATCTGGTGACAATGGAGTCCTTTATCGTACAAATGAAACTCTTTGGGCCATGTTTCTGCAAAATCTCTTTTTTACAGGCTGCAACTAGACAGATGGTAGCAAGCCCTAGGAAACAGTCCTTGAGGAATCCTGACTTGTTTGGCTTGACTTCTCCTGGTTAAGTGAGCCCCATCTGCTCTCCAGAACTCTGTGCTTGGAAGTTCCTTGTCAAACACATCAGTGCAACCTTAAGAGTGGCCCTTACTGTGCGGCTGGCTGGAACAAGAAAATTTTTTCAACTGTTACATGTACACTGTGCTGCTAAATTCAGCTTTAAAATAGGCTTTATTTTTTAGGACAGGTTTAGGTTCATGGCAAAATTGAGCAGAAGATAGAGATTTCTCATATAATCTCTGCCCCTACACATCCACAGCCTCCTCCACTGTCGCCATCCCATTCTAGAGTGATACGTTTCTTCCAGTTGATGAACCTATGTTGACTTAACAATATCACCCAAAGTCCATTGTTTACATTAAGGTTCCTTCTTGGTATTATATCTCCCATGTGCTGAAACAAGTTTCTAAAGAGCTATATCTACCATTGTAGTATCAAACGGCCCTAAAACTCCCCCATATTTTGCCTCTTCAATCCTCCTCCTACCAATCCCTGGCAACCACCAATCTTTTCACTGTCTGAGTTTTTGTTTTGCTTTGTTTTTTCTTTTTTCCAGAATGTTACATAGTTGAAATCATACAATATATAACCTTTTTACCGCCCTCTTTCACTCAGTAATATGCATTTAAGATTCATCTCTATCTTTTCACAGCTTGAAAGCTCATTTCCTTTTACCAATGAGTAGTATTTCTTTCTCTGATTGTATCACATTTTATCCATCCACCTACTGAAAGACATTGTTTGCTTACAAATTTTGGCAATCGTATATAAAGTTCCCTTAAAAATCTGTCTGCAAATATTTGTATGGGCATATTTTCAACTCAATTTGAGTAAATACCAATGAGGAAGTCTGCTGGCTTATCTGGAAGAATAGTTTTGTAAGAAACCATCAAACTTTCTTCCAAAAGTGTCTGTACTATTTTGCATTCCATCTGCAATTAATGGGAGTTCCTCTTGTTCCAAATCTCCACAACATCTGATTTGATTTTGTCAGTGTTCCAGAGCTATTCTGATATGCTGGTAGTGAAACCTCACTGATGTTTTAATTTGCATTTGCATACTAACATGTGGTGAGAAGCAGTTTCTCATACGCTCATTTGACATCTGTATATTTTCCTCACTGAGCTATCTGTTAAGGTCTTTGTTACACTTTTTAATTAGATTGCTTGTTTTATTACTGTTGAACTTTGAGAGTTCTTTATATAATTTGAGCAACAATCCTAAATCAGTTATGTCATTTACAAATATTTCTCCTATTTTGTGATTTGTTTTTTATCTTCTTGAGAATATCTTTCACAGAGCAAAGTTTTTTTTATTTTAGTCACATTCAACTTACCAGTTTTATTTATGGAACTTACCTTTCATGTTGAATCTAAAAAGTCATCCCCAAACCCAAAGTCTTCTAGATTTCCTCCTGTGTTTTCTTCTGGGAGTTTTAGTTTTTGTTTAACTAGGACTGCAATTTATTTTGAGTTAACCATTGTGAAGGACATGACATCTGTGTCTAGATTCAGTTTTGCGTGAGATGTCCAGTTGTTCTAGCTCCAGTTGTTGAAGAGACTATTCTTTTCTCCATTGTAGTCTTTGCTTCTTTTTTCAAAGATCTGTTGACTATACTTATGTGAGTCTATTTCTGGCTGTCTGTTCTGTTCCATTTATCCATCTGTCACTCTTTTCACCCACAACCTTATTACTGTAGCTTTAGAGTAAGTTATGAAGTCAAGTAGTGTCAATCTTCCAACTTTATTCTTCTCATTTAATCTTATGTTGAGTATTTGGGATCCTTTGTATCTCCCATATAAGCTTTGGAACCAGCTTGCCAATAGCCACAGAATAATTTTGTGAAGTTTCAACTGAGATTTCATTGAATCTATAAATAGTTGAGAAGAACTGACATCTTAATAATAGTGAGCCTTCCAATCCATGAACATGCAATATCTCTCCATTTATTTAGGTCTTCTTTGATTTCTTTCATCAAAGTTTTCCATATATGTTCTGTACATAATTAGATTTGTACCCATGTATTTCACTTTTGATGGTTCTATTATAAATAGCACTGTGTTTTTAAACTTTAAATTCTACTTGTTTGTTGCTGGTATGTAGGAAAGTTGTTGACTTTGGTATAGTACCCTTGCATTCTTTTCTTAAATTTTTTTTCTTTTAAAGAGAATACAAAAGAGAACAGAACAAAGCAAATCAGAACAGAACAATGCAAGCAACACAGAACTTCACAAGACAACCAGACATCAACAGTAGCTACCATAATGTCTCTTTACTTTGACATATGTCTTAGTTACTTTTCACTAGTTGCTGAGACAAAATACCTGATGCCCAAAATTGGGAAGGGAAAGGTTTATTTCTTACAGTTTTTGGAGGTTTCAGTCCATACTCAGTTGGCTCCAAGGCAGGGTGGCATGGCGGGTCTGCAGTTCATGGCGGCTACAAACAGCAAGGTGGAAACAGGCAAGAGAGAGACACACCTTCTTCCTGCCATTACATCACATCCTGGCTCCACTCCTAGGAAGGTGTAGCACTGACACCACCAGTCCAAGCACTAGACAATGAACCAATCATAAATGCACAATGCAAATACACGAGACATAAACCATGACAACATGGTTGAGCATAGCTTCACACACATTAATATCAAACATAACAAAATAGTATAAAACCATTCAAAAGAATGAAAGCATTACAGGACTTCAAAGCCAAATAACAGGAAATAAACAATGTCTACTATAATATCTCATTTGCCTAAAAAAAATTTGTTAATACCATCACACATAATAAAATCAAATAAAACACAGCAGGATAGAACAATCAAAACAAAAGAACAGAAGCATGGTAGGACTTCAAAACAAGATGACAGTAAATCAGCAATGGCTGCCATAATGTCTTATTTTCTTCGAAATAGCTGTTCATATCATCACATATAATAAAATCAAACAAAACAGAATAAAACCAATCAAACCAATGAATGAAAGCATTATAAGACTTCAAAGCAATATGATAGGAAACCATTATAACCATAAAATATCCCATTATATTCAAAATAGCTGCCCCTGCCATCTGACAGCATAGAATCTAACAAGACAGAACAAAGCCAAACCTAACAAAATTGTGTAAATAATGCAAGAGTTCAAGAAAGACAATAAGAAATTGGCAGTACTTTCCACCTTTCCCTCCCAGGTGTTTCCTCCCCTTTGCTCTTACATTAAGTATTTTGCTTTTGAATCCCATTAACTCCTTCTGTTTCTTATGCTAGAGTTCACATGTATGAGTTCAAACTGTTTCAGCCATGAACATGATCTCCAGTTGCATCCATTTACCTACAAGAGCCTTGAGATTATTTTACTTTATAGCTAGGTAGCTTTCCACTGCATGAAAATATCATATCTTTCTTATCCATTCTGCAGTTGATGAGCAAGTTACCCTTGCTTTATTTTTTCTTTTCTTGGTCTCCTGTCACGTGAAAACAAGTGTTTTCTCTCCTTTGATTTTAAGTCTATGAATTTCCTTTCCAGTTAGACATGTTTCTTGTATATTATATATCAATGAATCTTGTTTCTTGATCCACTCTCCCTGTGTTTCTTTTTATTGCTGATCTGAGGCCATCTCCATTAATGGTTACAACCAGCATACATTGGTTTGTCTCTGCCCTGCTATTTGTTGGCCCTCCACTTTTCCCCTTCATTCATTTGCCTGTTTTGTTTGGCAATCTTCCTCTGCTGCTGTTCCTGGAACTATGGTCATCTTTATCTCTCTCTAGAATATCCTTTAGCACTCTCTGTAGGGTTGGTTTGGTAGTCATGAATTCCTTCAGTCATTCTTTATCATTGAAGTTTCTTATTTTTCCATCAATTTTGAAAGTTGGTTTTGCAGGGTAGATCAATCTGGGTTGGAAGTTGTTTTCTTTCAGGGTTTGAAACACTTCAAACTCTTCTTGACTTGATGGTTTGTGTTGACAAGTCTGCTGTGATTCTGATTGGTTTCCCTTTATAGGTGATTTGTCTTTTTTCTCTAACAGCTTTTAAAATTCTGTGCTTGTGCTGAATTTCTGAGATCTTGATTCTTATATGTCTGGGTATAGATTTACTTTGATTATAGCTAGTTGAAGTCCTATATGCCTCACTTATCTGCATGCCAGATCCATTACCCCATGTTTAGGAAGTTTTCTTCTATTTCTTCTGTGAATATCCTTTTAATTTCATTTGTGTTGATCCCTGCTTCTTCATTGATACTTATCACCCTTAAATTATGCTTCTTTGCATCATCTTGAAGCCATTGAGTTGTTACTTCCTGATTCCATGTTATTTTTAAGAGATCTTTCCTTTCACGATCACTAGTGCAATCCTGTCTTCAAGGTTTCAAAGTTTATCTTCAGTCTCTTTCAAGTGGTTTTGCCAGCTTTCGATTGAATTTTTAATTTCCTGCATCTCTCTTTGAATCTGTTTCATGCATTGTAATTCCTTTCTACATTCATTCAAGGTTTACAACATATTCCTATGCTCCTCTTTGTTGTCTGTGTCTTCTTTAGACCTGCTGAACAATTCTTTCAGTATGTTTGTGATTTCTTCTTTTATCTGAGACATTATTTCTGATTTGACTACTTTTACAATCTCATGAAGTTGTTTCCTTACTTCAGTTGCTATCCTCTCAGAGATTTCAGGTATGTGACTTCCATTTTATTCCATGGCTATATCTCCCAAACTTATTCTGTGTGGGATAGAGGTCTGAGTTTGCCTTTTGCTCCTTCATCTTGACATTCTCCTGGGTTCCTCCCAACAAGATGGTTATGGGGTCCCAGGCACTTCCCATGTTGGCTGCCCCTAAGCAGTGTAGGGAGATGGGACAGGCACCTGGGTTCCTCCAACTCCAGATTTACAGGGAGGTAGCAGGGTGTGGAGTGGGCTTCTCCAGAGCTATGCAGCTACACTGGGGTTTCGTTGATGATCAGGGGTGCATGTAGCTGGGGCTGCTTCTCTCAGCCTGTGTGTCCCATGGCTGGGACTCCCATGATGGTGATAGACACACAGAGGTGTGTCTGTCTGATTCTGCTAGTGGATGATGGCTGTCTGAGGGAACCAAGGGCCTCAAATGGTGGCCTGCAGACGCACAGTGCTACGTGGCTGTGTGTCCCTGCTCCTGCTGGCTGCCTGCAGGAAGGAGCCTTCTGGTGGCAGCTCCCTGAAAGTGAAGGTGGATCTGCTGGTTCTCTCTGCCCACACTGGCAGGAGAGCATATAGGATGTGGCCTTTGGTGGTGGTGCATGGTGGGCAGAGGTGGATCTGTCTGTCTTCTTCGGCCCACGCTGGACATGCAGAGGAAAGGGCCTGCTGGTGGCAGCATCCAGCAGGCAGAGGCAGGTCTTCTCCTGGTTCTCTCTGCCCATGCTGGGCACACAGAGGAAAGGCAGTACCCTTGCATTCTGTAACCTTACTATGATCACTTATTTCAGGAAGTTTTTGATCATTTCTTTCATATTTTCTACATAGACAGTTATGGCATCTGGGAATAAAAATTTGTGATTGAAGAGAAAGTGGTAATACTTTAGTAGTTTAAACATGTATATGATACTATAGGAAGAGAGATTATTCAGTAAGTATATTTTTCATTATTGGGAAATAACTATAGCCAGCAGTGAGTATTTTAAATGATGAACCACTATAGAAATGTAAGTAAAAGGAGCAAGAGATTACTGGGAAACAATTAGAGATGTGTAAAAAGTAAAGTTCATCACTGACTTATGAGTAATAGATAAACATTTTCAATATCCTAAGTATCCAAAACTAAGGTATATGTTAAAGAAAACATAGCATTTCATATAATAATATATGTGTTGCTAAGTTATAAAGTGATACTTAAGATATGGAAAGTATGTATAGCACATCAAAAAGGGATTTAACAAAATAGTTTATAAAATAGTGTAGATAAGATATACCAATTTTATTTTTAAATCTATAAAAATAAATGTCTTTTAAAATAAAATATATATTTATATATAAATAATCTATAAAATATATATTTATATATACATATATAAAATATATATGTATACCAAAATTGTCAGTGTGAATAGAGATATTATATAGTGGTTTGTATATTCTTTTTGTATTTTTTTTACATTTTTTCAAATTTTCTACAATGGGTTCATACAGCATTTATAAGCAAAAATATATGTATATATAAATATGTATATTTATTACAAAGCATGATGCAGCAGTTTGACATAGAGATTTAGTTTTATTTATGAGCCATTTGGCTTTAATGCTACCAGTTTTGTAATTCTAGAAGCATATTTATTTAGTAAACCCTGTTTTCTATTATGATCATGGCCATAGATTGAGAAGTTATGATTAACCATATTCTCCTCTTGAAAGTATCCCATATGGAGTTCAGTCTTCTCAGAATCTGAATATAAATATACAAAACTAAGGCAATATCAAAATAATTTAATCATCCTGAGTTGATTTAGAAGGAATCTCATAATCCCTTAACACTCCAGTGTTATTTTCATTTCCAACATCAATGACCCTGTGCAGAAAAATCACAGAGGTGAGAGTGAACATATGTGTCCACATCACTACCCATCTCAGCTCCCTGAGGACTTCCTGACCCCATCATTTTGCTAATACCTCTCTCTCTTCAAGTTTGGGGGTGTTTAGAGTATGTACCTCATCCTTTGAAATTCACCAGCTCCTTCCCCTGCCTCCAGTCTTCCAGAAGTTCATTCTGAATTTTCTAAGTCCTCCCCACAGACCTGACTAAAAAAGAAAGCTCATTCTCAAGCTCAGTCTTCTAAGAAAGTCGGAAACACGTTCAGTGCAGACATTCAAATGGCAGTCGGGTTCTCTTGCATTTTCCAAGAGTCTTTGTCCCTAAGGAACTCCATGGTACAACCCCCACGGAAATAAACACGGGGTTCCCTTGCCTTCATCACAGGGCTTCTCCCTAGGTTCAGAACTTGCCCCATACAGGATATGTCTAATAATTCCTTGGGGTGATGTTGTCCTGAGTACACCTTCTCTCTCACACACACACAAACACATCCATCACCAGTGTTCCATCAAAAAGGATTCAGGGACCCCATATCATACAGAGCATCTTTGTTAAAATTATAAAATAGGGACCACTTTTGGAAAAAAAAAACAACTTGAAAACACAAACCTCTTCAGTACTCTTGGCCCCACAGACCTTTAGCTTGGCAAGCAGAGTGCAGTGAACATACATTTTGCCTCCCACTGACCCTCTTGACCAAGTATCTTTGTGTAGCAAAGGATTGATTCTATACTCAAAGAATTTTAGAAAATTTTGCATACCAATCTGTCCTTAAATGTCATAATGTTGTGGTATTAAAGGCTCTGAGACCACCGGTATACCAAGAGCCGTGTGATTTCCTTTAATCTAGCAATCCTCTTACTTGTTCATGGAAATCACTCCTTTTATTTTTTTTTAATTAACTTATACTTTACCTAGATTTCCCCAGTCATATTTATAGAAGTCTTGCCCAGTTTTCTGGGATTCTACTTCCTGGAAGAGGCAGGCTTCAACTTGCACCAACCTGGATTCCTAGACAGGACCAATCCAACAGTAACTATCACAGCATTCTACTCACTGCCTTGAAGGCCATCTCCTCATTTCAGGACCTCTCATTGCCAATTATTTGTCAAACCAGTGACAATGAATTGCAAAATTTCTTCATAAATCTAACAGAGCCTCAACTGTCTAGGCACGTGTCAGAATGTATCCTTCCCTGGTCAGCAGCTCTTACATGAAGTCTCAGCCCACTCCTGCCCTGAAATATGATTCATTCATAGACTGCCTTCCATAACTATTCACCCTAATTCTTTGCTTCTAGTCTGTTTAACTGGAGATTTTGGAGAATAGGATGTGGACACATCAAATAATATTGATCAAGTGTTTTGCATATTGATAGATAATTGAAACTATAATCTGTTAATAATGTGGCTTGTAAAAACAACCACAATTCTAGGTTCATATGATGTTTGTATGAATTTTGGTTACCATGAAAAGAATCCAAAACTATACAAAGAGTGATCACACTATATAATGTTTAAGTTTTTAAAAAATAAATTATAGAAAAATACACATTGCCATTAATCATTCTAAAAACACTCCCCTTCACTTCAAACACATTTATCCCATCATTACTGCCACTTTCTGAAGCAGTTCTGGAAATTCTCTTTCATGAGTATCTTTAGGGATTATGATAAAAAGAAAGTGGTAAAGCTATTGCTGGCCACCATCCAATTAAAGATAGCCTTGAAAAAATATTACAGTGTCCCCATCTATCTTATTCAGCAGATCTGGAACCATATGATGTTTGGCAATTGCCCAAAGTCAAAAGGACCATGAAAAGCAAACATTTTTAATCAATTCAGAACACTGAGGGAGTTATAACAGCACAACTGAAGATACTTCGGAAAGAGGACTTCCAGAGCTGCTTCAGAAAGTGGCAAAGATGTTGGGATAAATGTGTACAAAGCAAGAGGGAATTTTTGAGGGGGGTTAATTTCAATGTTGCTTTTACTATAATCAATTTTTAATTTAAACAGTCACCATATTGTTGTATTATACCTCATATCTGAGAAAGTAAATGTCCATCAGCAGATAAATGGATTAACAAATGTTATATATCTATACAATAGAATACTAGCCATAAATTAGAAATGAGATTCTAGTATATCCTACCACATGAAAGAACTTGGGAGACATTAAGTAAAAGGAGCCAGACACTAAGGCCACGTATCATATGATTCCATTTATATGAAATATCCAGAAGAGGCAAATCCAGACACAAAAAGCAGATTTGTGGTTCTAAGAAGGGGGGGGAGGAAGGAATGTGGCAGTGACTCCTAACAGCAATGAATTTTCCATTTGAGTAATGAAAAAGTTTTGTAATTTGATGGTAATATTTATAAAATATCATGAATATACTTAATGCCACTGAATTATACACTTTAAAATGGTAAATTTTATGTTATAGGTATTTATTATGATTTGTTTAAAATCAAACATCCTGCAAAAGCTATGGGCTATACAAAAATGTTTAAAAGAGCTAGTTGATTTATCCCTGTACTCAGTTTATGATTATCCTCATTATACTGTTTCTTCGCCCAAAATGTCACTGGACAGATTAATCACACCATCTATGTTGCCAGACCTGAAAACTGGAATTCCTTTGCATCCCACAAGCCAAAGTACATCAGTCATCGCCTTCTTACTTAGGCATGGGATAGCATCCTCTTGTTCAGGCGTGATAAGCACAAGCTTCAGCATCTCTCGGTGTGCTATCTCTGGCCTCCTAAAGTGTGTAAGTATGGGAAAAGCCACAAGAGTATTGCGCTCCATCCTAGGTACCATTTCAGGTTGGGCAGTCTTGTTCTATACTAAATAAGGGGGGCAGAAGGGCCGTGTGGGTTGGTGGAAGAGGAGGAACTGATGTAAAAGCTTTCACTCCCAGAATAAAACTAAAAGAAATGACAATTTCTGTACTCTAGAAATAACATGTGGGTGATATGTCTTATATTGTTGTTATTGTTGCTGTTGTTGTTGTTGTTGTTTAAATCCTAACTTTGACAGGCAGGTTAAAAGATTTCATTTTTTAGATTAAGTAGAAAGCCACCAGCAGGGGATAGTGTGTAAAGGGAAGTCTGGACCATCTTTGGGGCCCCAAAATGTCCTCGGTGCCCCTGTACACAGGAAGCTTCTTTTATGCCTTCAGTAAGGGAGAAAAAATAGCCCTATTGTGAGGCTGTGAGAGAAACAACCTTTAATCCTTGCAAAGCCCAATAATATTATGTATATTGACTGAAACCCCATGGAGTGGGCCTAGCGGGGTTTTTTCATTACCAGGGTACATTGTAACCTAGCTACCTTTGAAAAGTAACCAACATCGAGAGGCACTTGACATTTGCAAAGTATTATGGGTGTCCTCTCTATGTCTTCTCAAGTTCCCAAATTTACAATGGTCTTAATTTAAAAGTTAAGCCAGGGGATCAATTGCTTAGTGTAGGGCCAGGCTGCCCTTTTTAAAACAAAACAAAAAATACCAAACCCCTGCGGGCCAGAGTGACCTGACTCCCTCGTTCAGCTCAGGTTTTGGTGAGTCTCACGTTGTCCTGTGTTTAATTTCAAAGAAAGGTGTCTGTGCTCAAATCTGACAGTCATGTTCCACTACTCCAGGTGTTGCTGCGACGTACGAAGGCCGCAGCAGCTGGTAATGAGTTGGTGAAAATGAAAAAGGAACATAAGTAGCTTCTTTAGCAAATCCCCTGGAAATGACACGGAGCCTTGAGGATCGATACCATCGATCCCTCCTAGGGCTACAGCCCCGCTCCATCTGACTGGTCTGCAACAGTCACAGCCCAGAGAAAACAGCAACATTATGACAGGCAAAACTGTGACCAAATCAAGTCCAGCCTGCTTTCGGCTCCTTCTATTTGGGCAATGGCCATGGGTCAACATTAGAGCAAGGATCAGGCTGAAATCCCAATGGAGAACTTAAGTGGGCTGCAGTCTTGCTTTCAAACATATCGTTATGACCTTCAGTGGTATTAGTGCCACTATCTAGCTCCTACTGAAATCCAGATCACTGTGCAAACCAAGACTCCTGAATTAGGAAACTGGAGAGTCTGCAGAATTTTCTTGAAAATTCTCAGGTACTATTCATAGCTGCTGTGGGCAAATGGTCAATCAGTGTTTCCTATCAAACTCACTCTGACCATAGTCATCAGTAAGTAAATTCCACCTGCTCACCATAGGCTGGTACTGAGACTTCAAAGACAAATGAGCTGACTCCTGACTCTGGAGTTCAAAGTCTTCACAGACACAATACTAATCATAGCCAGTATGACAGTTATGGTTACAGCATGTCACTGGGAGGGAATAGGTTCAGCTGGGTGAAGTTTTGCAGAGAAATTGATCCTTAAACTAGAACTGGGTTGTGATATGGCAAAGAGTTTGGATTTGCCCTGTAAGGCCTAAAAACAATAAATCAAGAGACTAACAATCCTGCAGCAGTGGGGGAATAACTCAAGTGCCAAGTGTATCAGTCAGCTACTAGCACAATAATGCTGTCTAACAAATATTCCCCAGAATGAATATCTTAAGCATGAAGATTTTCTTCTCCCTTGTGTGTCTATAGACCTATTTTGGGACCAGGTAAGGAGGGCTCCAGGTTGCAGGAAATGTTCCAGTCAGGTATATGTGTTCCCTTATTCTTTCCAAACTAGTCACCATCCAGCACCTACAGCATATAAGCACAACATAGTCAGCATGAACAGACAGATGTATTCTTGGTCTCAGTCTAGAACCAGTAAATGCATTCTATTAGCCAACTCAGGTCACACAACTCAGCCACACACCAACGCGATGAGGAAATATACTGCCCCTCTAATGGGAAGGACCGCAAAATCACAAGCCAAAGGCTGTAGATATATAATTCTCATGTGCAGAGGGCATGAAGAATTGTGAATAGTGATTCATTCTACCACACCAGGGAGAGGACAAGCTGGAGGTGGAGAAACCACAGGCAGCCTATGATATGTTGCGCATGGATCCATGTTAAACAGAAGGAAACAATCCATTGAGCAAAACAGAGAGCTCTTCTGAAACTGCAGGGGCCAACCAAGTTGGCCTCACTCATATATTTAGAACAGGGAGAAAACTCCAGCTAGAACATTATTAAATGGCTGGTTGAAACATTTAGGAATTCCCAGTTGAGTTATAGTCTTGGCAGCAGCTGCTTTCCAGATCCATCTGGTTTGAATTGGCAAAAGTGCAGCTGTGCTTGTTGGTATGGGTGAGCCTTTCCCTTGAGTAATGGGCCTGCATGGAAGGGGTGGAGAAGGGATGGAACTGTTGTCATGAAAAATGGGTAGAGAGAACTACAGAGCTACTACTGTTTCACTTTGCCACACAGAAGTGGATCTGTGGTTCTGGGCTGGAGGACAGATTCTTGCAGAATTACTGGGTCCTCCCTGCTTCTCTCGAGTTGTCATACCCAGTAGATGCTGTCACATCACATACTTGGGTTATGAATTGATTGTTTTGCTTTTATGGGACTGGTATAATTAGTTTCACATTTTTAATTTATGGCATCAGCTAAGCTTTTTAATCCGTTATTTATGGCAAAGAACTAAGAACTAAATTGCCTCCTGCCCCTCAACAGAAAGCACTTCAGTTCCATAGTTTGTGATCAGTTGTTTGGCTAAGCCTGTGGCCTCTTATAGGAAAACTTTTCTCACATAGGACTTGCTGCAGATTCTCTGGATTTCTTCCTCCATGAATCCTGGAAACCCTGTTAAAAAATTAATAATAATAGTAAAATAAAAAAAACTCAAACATTCATATAAAGTTTCTGGGAAGCTCTGCTTTACAAGAAAATGAAGCTGGTGAGGATGAGAAACTCATGTCAGAAAATTTCCATTTAAATAAAGGCCCTGTGTTTGTTGTACTTTCTCACTTTGGCCTCACTCTCTGCAGTATTCTGGTGTATCATTATTTTCCTGAAACAATTAAGGGATTTTTAGTGTTTGGGATGCGATGTCCAGGAACTGGGATAAATGCACAGAGATTTGTGTTGTAAACCAAGGGTGTTGGAGATGGGACACGTTCAAGGGCAATGCAGAATGACAGACTCTGAAAGTATCCTGACAGGCATCTAAGTAAATTTAACAGGGTTCAGGATGCCTCTGATCTGGCCTGCGATGGCAGCTGAGAGGTTTTTGGAATCTTCCTCCTTTCAACAAATTGCACCGATGGCTGCATCCTAAGTCACTGACAGAAATCACAGTCACACTGACAGGCCTGCAAAGACGGGATGCCCCATGCCTCTCACTGAGGCACTGCTGCTGAGGTGGCACAAGGAAAGCGTGGCCCGCATCCAGACTGGTAGCCCCAGTGGCAGCACAAGCTGTAAGCCGCGCTTGTGGCTTCAATCCAACTTTGATTCTTTGCCCAAGGCCATTTGAGCTGGAGTGTTAAAGGGTTAAAGATGCAGCCCAGGGCGTGCTGGAGCACTTCCCACAGGACAAAGAGGACACTGATGCTGAGCTGGGGTCCTGCCCCCTCCTCACCCCATCTCTGCTGAGAGATCTCAGTGTTTGGTGAATGTTAAGTAAATACCAATTGAATCGTATGTTAAATGAGGTGTATCCAACATGTAATAAGATACATATCTATTAAATAGTTGTGAAATCTCAGTAAATATGTTCTTAATAATAAAGGGCACAGATGGCTTACAGATTGAACCAAAGAACAAAGACTAAAGGAGCTTGTGGAAGGAATAGAAGAGCCATCTTCTCATCTTCTGAAAGCTGAGAAGACAGCTGATTTCCAGCCAGAATTTGATACAAGTATCTGCATTTGCCTAGGGCAAAAATGAGACCCAGGTCTATAACGAAGAGCCTATAAACTTCAAAACCCAAATAGCAACCAAAATGAAAGACAGAAAAATGGTTCCTCACAGAATATGTCACCAATGCTTTAAACAGACTTCCCAGTTTTAGTAAGTACAATTCTCACTATGACATATCTACCTCTTGAGTGTCCCCAAACTGCAGGGATTCACCAAGCATTAGAAAGCAAGAGTCACATGATATGTAGACAAGGATTATTAACTTGTTTTCCTGTCTCCAAAAAGTGATAATTATCATATTATATTGCAATACGCTATTGAAGTTACCTCTGACAACCACCATTGAAAACTGATCTTTTTCTCATGGCCCATGGAGGTTGAGCTCAGAGTCTGGTTAGGTATGATTGTTTGCTAAGTAAGTAGGTGGCACTGAGGGTTGAGAAAAAAGAAGGGGAAAGCAAAATTTGCAGAGGACAAAGTGTCTTACAGTGAAATCTGAATTGAGCACGAATGAAGCTCAGGACAATGCTTCCCAGCCTTGTTCGAATCGTGGCAAAGAAAATGATTCTTTTTGTCCAGCACACTGGGATAATCAAAGGCCAGGTGCTCTTGGCCCATCTTGAGGGCAAAAGAATCCCTTTTTCATCACACTCTTTGGGGAGTACGTCCTGTCCCATTCAAAGAGACACACAGCTTTGGAAACTCAAAGGTCATATTCCATCTTTCAGATCACAAACCACCCCAGCTTAAACACTGTCAAAAAGCACAAAGATATGATTTACATTTTTATTACCCCTTGGGTACCTGACATTGTCCTAAGCCTTAATATGTATTAACTTACTTAAATAGCACTGTAACTATGAGGTAGATATTATCCCTGCCTCCACTTAAGAAATGGAGACACTGAGGGGCCCCAGGACCCCTCCACTGTCAGATGGTGGCACTGAGATTCAAAGTCAGCTGGTCTGGCTGCAAGGACATATTTGTACCTCCCACTCGATATTAATGCTCTGCAAGAACTTTAGAGTCATGGGTCACATAGAAAACACACTTTTAGAGTATATCAGGATAAACACTGGGGGCAACACCCAGCCCCATGTGACAAGAATAGGACTTGGGAACAGATCAGTAGATGATTGGAGAGGCT
>PVJX010033707.1:0-19486 GCA_004027295.1 Dolichotis patagonum | reverse complement strand
AAAAATAATTCATTTTTAATCTTCACAACAACTCTACAGGAATATATAGGCAACTATTATTATGGCATTCAGAGATGAGATATTTAAGTCTTAGAGAAGTTAAAAACCATAGCTAGGAAGCCACCTGAACTTAGCCTCTCAAGCTAAGGGAGGGAATGGCCTGTTCCACATACCTGGCCTCACATCTTCTTGAGTCCCTCTTTGTTGTACTCTATAGGCCTAGTACTCTTAAGATTGGATCCTCTTCTGCCCTGTTTTTTATGGTGCTATACCTCCAATCCCTCCTTCCTCCATTCTGTACAGTCACAGAAAACTGCAACGGTTTGTCCACCTATACTAAAAAGGAATGGCAGATCTCCCCAGGTAGCCAACTTATTTCTGGCAACCAAAACCAAACCATCACACGCTATTCCAAACAAGCTAGTTACCCCTCTTCAAATACTGGCAAATGCCAGACTGTTTTTTATTGCGTGTGTGTGTATGTGTGTGTATGTGGTGGTGGTGCTGAAAATTGACCCTGGGGCCTCATGCATGCTCAGCAAGGTCTACCATTGGGCCATATCCCCAGCAGCACACAAATTTTTTCAATTGTTTAATCCTGAATTCTTTAAGAAAATGGGAGTGGAAACCATCTGAATTTTAAACACAAAAGAAAACAAAATTACTCACCCTGTCTAGGGGGCTGGGAGGAAGATTTCATATGAGCTGATGATGAACGTGGGAGGGAGAACAAAGGGGAAGGAGAAGACCAAAAGGACCAGGAAGACATAAGAAGAGAGACAGTAATGTGTTGGTGCCTGTGACTGGGAGAGAAGGTATGCACTGGTATAATACATTTCTATCTGATGCATGGGGTGGGATGGTAGTGAGGGGAAAGATTAGGTGCTGGGTGAAAGCTGCATTAGAGCAAAAGCAAAGCTTCTCAAAACTTTGGCAGAGTCACAGGCTGCCCTTAGGTATACTAAAGACAAAGCCTCTCACCTGGTAATTTAGTATGATGACATGCAGCCTGTTTCAGGATGCAGAGAAAGCCTGAGAAAGTTGGCTAGGCCCTGTGCTCAACAAGCTCCCCTCCACGCCCATGCAAAGCAGAATGAAAGGCTACAAACCACCTGCCAAGTGTGCCTCGATGGCATGAGCATCTGGAAGCTCAGACAGGCTACCTGAGCACTGCACCCAAAAGCCATCCAGCCAGGTTCATGAAAGCATCTAAGCCATCCATTCTGAAATGCCCATCAGTTAGTCTAGACTCAGGCCAGCTGGTCAAAGCAGCCATGCTGGGCAAAGCAGAGGGGAGGACTATCACCTGAGGACTTCTGGGTGGGCTAGGGAGCTCTTCTGCGCAGGCAGGGCTTCCACATGACTCTGCAGGACATTGCTGATGCTCCCACAGCCCTCCTCCTCCCCCAGCCCCCATACTCACCACATGCCTGCCCATATGCAGTAGCCTGCACAAAGAGCACATAGAGGGGAGGTGGCAGGTGTCTGGCTGTTTCATATTGCTTGTGAGCCTGGTCAAATGGCATGAACAGGTACTCCTGCACTGGGAGGGAAGCCTGTATAAAACAAGAAGAGGGCTTTCATTTTTTTTTTCTCTTTGGTGCTGGAGATTGAACTTAGGATATCTCAGTTCAATTTAGGACATCTCAGAAATACTAGTCACTCTACCACTAAGTATCACTGAAGCCTTGCTTTTCCTTTTAGCCCATCTACAAAGTATATGTGGTTGCTTCGTGACTACAGTTTTTTATTTGCAAAGGTGGTAATATGTAAACAAATAATATATATAAGACAAAAGGTCAACACATATACAAAAAAACTGTTTCACCCCCCCCACTCCACATTTGAGATTGAATCCAAGGGAGCACTGAGCTATATTTTCATCCTACCTTTCTTTTTAAAAATTTTATTTTGAGACAGTCTCTTTAAGTTGCCTGGCCCCAAACTGGGATCCTTCTGCCTCTGACTCCTAGGCAGATGGTATTACAGGTATGTGCTTAGCTAACTATATTTCTTTATATCAGCAACAAAGAGTAAGAAAATGAAATTATAAAAAGATACCATTTCAAGCCGGGCATGGTGGCACACACCTGAATCCTAGTACTTAGGAAGCTGAGGCTGGAGAATTACCATAAGTCCAAGGCCAACTTGGACTACATAGCAAGTTCATAGCTATCTTGAACTGTGTACACAGTGAGACCTTACCTCAAAATAAATAAACAAACCATTTCTTTTTTTTAATGAAACATATAACAAAATTTCGTAACAAAATAATAGGAGATTAACAATAGTTAATACACTGTGTACCATTTCTGATTTTATGAAGAGTATATGGCCTAGGCTTGGTGGCACACACCTGTAATCCCAGTACTCTGGGAGGCTGAGGCAGGAATGCAAATCTGAGCCCAATCTCCACAATTTACCAAGATTTTATCTCAAAAAAACAGAGTGGGGGCACTGGGAATGATATTACTCAGAAGTAAAACCCCTGGGTTCAATCTCTAGTACTGGAAAAAAAAAAAAAAAGAATGTATCAAGGGGCTGAGGATGTCCTTCAGAATACTTCCCTAGTATGTATAAGGCTCTGGGTTAATTCCTCACTACCACACAAACCAACAGTTAAGAAAAAAAATGTGTTACGCGCAACATCACTGTCCCCAGGGAAATGAAAATCAGAGCCATAATCATATGCATTCCAAAATAGCTCAAATTAAAAAGACTGACATCAACGTTTGTGAAGGATATGGAATAACCAGAACTTTCATATGGTACCAGTGGGACTTTTCATAAATCAATACAACCACTGTAGAAATAGTTTCAGTTTTTACCAAAGATAATTAATTATATACACAACAAACTCTGTATGACCCAGTAATGTTATTAATGGGTATATTCAACAAAAATATGTATATACATGCAGTTAAGAACACAGAAAGGCTCATAGCAATATTATTTATAATAGTCCCAAACTAAAAATATTTGAAATACTAAATATCAATGAAATAAATGAACTGATATAGTAGCACAGTTAAGTTTCACAAACACATCACTCAGTAAAAAAGGCCAGACGCAAAAGCATAGATGCAATTCCATTTGCATAAAGTTTAAAAGAGGGCTGGGGATTTAGCTCAGCAGCATAAGTGCCTGCCTGGCAAGTGTGAAGTCCTGAGTTCGATCCCCGGTACCAAAAAAAAAAATAAAAAATAAAGTTGAAAAGAAAAAGCAAAACCTATGATTTTATAAGATAAGGTTACTAAGGATAGGAGACACTGTCTAGGAAGGTAAGGGAGCTTCTAGAAAATTGAAAATGTTCTTTTTCTTCATTTTCAGTAGTTATATACATATGTTCACTCAGTGAATATTTATTCAGCTGTATACTTATGACACTTCTGAATACAATTTTTTGCATGTAAAACTATTATTTTGGTGCCAGGCCTTATGCAGTCTACCACTAAGTTATACCCGCTAGCCCTGTAAAATTACAAAAAAAATTTTTTGTCTTTTTTGAGACACTATGCAGTTCAGGCTGGCCTTGAAATCCCAGCAATCCTTCTGCTCAGCATTCTGACTGCTGGGATTATAGGCGTGTGGCACCATGCCTGGCCTGATTTTTTTATTTTATTTTTTTTTTGAGATGGGGTTTTCACTATGTTATCTAGGCTAGTCTCAAACTTATGGGCTCAAGTGATCCTACTACCTCAGCCTCCTAAGTAGCTGGACTACAGGCGTGCGTGACCATCTCCAGCTATGTTTTTACCAAGTAACATATATATTGCATCAGAAAATTGTACACAGTTTATATATAGCAAAATCTCCCAGGTTGAAGGCCCTAAAGGTAAATTATTGGTTTGGTGTGAATACATACTTTTGTAAGAACACACAAAACTCACACATATATATCCACACAGATACTTTGTAAACCAAGACACACAAAAGAAATCAAACTGTGTTCTACACATTGCACTTTAAAATACTATACTATAATAAATCTTTCTGTCTAGTTATTCTATCAGCAGTATGCTATTTCATACTTCCCTCAGAGTTGTAAGGCTGTGCTACATAAACATATATTTAACCTGTATTCGACTTAAGGACATTTTTAGTTTCCATTTAACAGAACACAATTAAACCAGGCAGAGGGTATGGAGTGTTGAACACAACCAAAACTTTTAGTTTCTATTTTCTATTTCTTCTGTTATGAAGCCCTATGCTTCACAATAGAATATTTTTTGCTAACAACTCTAATTGTAGGCTCAGAGTTGAAGATGCAGACCTTGCCAAGTCCCAGAAAACTGAATTAACTATTTCTCTAGGGTCCTTTTACAAAATTCCTCCATATTAGCCATTTATCCTGCTTCACAGAACTGTAAACATTGAGAACAAATTTGGCTTCACAATGCAAACAAAAATCAGGTCACCTATATAGAGAGCCATTCTATTTTATAAATAAATCAAGAACTTTCCCTCCTAAGATACTTACTGGCTTTCAAATATGAGTCAAGCTCTTTGTGGAAGGAGCAGATCTGCCGACCAGTCTGGCCCTAAGGTATCTTCAAGGGATCCTAACAAACATTTACAAGACTTGGGCTAGTGGTACAGCATTTGCTCAGCATGCATGAGACCCTCAATTTGATCCCCTGACTTCCAAAAAAAGGCAAAAAAAAAAAAAAGTGCCTGGAAACTACAGGCCTGGTGGTGGGAACAATGCAGGGTACCGGGTATGATGAACTTATGGTCTGAGAACGTGTGTTACCCAAAGACAGCTTTGGATCAAAAGAAATTGTTCAGGTACATGTGTGTATATGGTCCTGAGAAGATCTGGCTAATGCTTTACCCCAAGACCTAAGCTTGTTGTATTAGCTGGGCAGGACTGCAAACAAAACCATCCTCATAATGCACCCTGATTAAAGTTTAAGACCTAGCAAAGGCCAATGGCAGTGACTTCTAGCTACTTCTGGTCAAGTGGTGAAGGCAAAGCAAAAGCCTCGCAGGCCTCACCTGCATGATGCTATTGAGCCGAGGCTGCAGGCTGCTCAGGTACTCCTTCTTCACCTCAATCTCTTTGAGGATTTTCTCCTTGTTGGACAGGCACTCTCGGTACTTCTCTGCCAGTCTGTGGGAAAGGACAAAGCAAATAATGCCATGCTTGCAAAGACACCTCAACATACCTATGCACCTATAATGGTAGCTGATTACCTGCTAATGTCTGCCAGCACTTACTACATGTGAGGGTCTTTGGGATGGTTACAGGCATTATCACTGCAATCTTTGTAAAAACACTAGATCTTATCCCCAAAGAAACTACAGCTTGTCTCTCTCCTTTCCTTCCTTCCTGCTTTTCTCTCCCTTTTTTCATTCCTTCATTTCTTCCTTCTTTTTGCTAGTGATTGAATCCTTAGTTTTACACATGCTAAGCAACATAATGAATTTTTTTTTTTTTGGTACCAGGGATAGAACTCATGACCTTGCACTTGCCAAGCAGGCACTGTGTCACTGAGATATATGCCCAGCCCCAGCACACCGAAATTTTAAAGGAAAACAAGTTACTCCAACTTTGTTAATAGCATTAAGCAATTACAACTCCACCCAGAATGAGACTGGTAATGTTTTAACTGTTATGAATTAATCATAAAGTGGGATTTTGCCTTTAGAGATTATTCTGCTGGTTCCATACTGCTTTTCTTTTTTCTCTTTTCTCTCTTTTTTTGGTACCAAGGATTGAACTCACAACCTCGACCAAGCAGGCATTTATGTCACTGAGCTAAATCCCTGGCCCAGTGCTTTGCTATTTGATCCTAGGTAATCACAGAACATCATCACTCTGTGGTTACCAAGTTTGGGAAGGGAGAATACCTTTTTCGCTGCTCCAGCTCCCAGTCCAGCCGTGCCAGGGTCTGTTGGTGAGGGTCTCCCATGGTGACTTCAGCCTTGCTGATGTCTGATGGAGCCTCCTTGTAAAACTCTTCTAAGCTGACCAGATCAATTTCTTCATGCTTTGACCTACAGGAAATAACTAGATGTCAAGCTGTCATTCACAGGAGCCTTTAGGCAGGTATGAAGTTCTTCCATCTAGGGCCACTCAGCCCTGGTCTATAACTATTCAAAATCCTGGAATCCAATCTCCAGAGATGCTCACTAGATGTTTCAGTATGATGAGTGGTAACTGGTGACATGCCAACTGATCCTAATCCATTGTCTAACCTTTTTATCCATGAATTAACAAGACACCTAAAAATGATGCTTATCAAATATACAAATGTTTCCCAGTTAAGAAGGAAAGCTAATAACCTACAGACTAAAATAAAATCATAATGGCCCAGGTCTAGATTATCAGGTTGCATTCAAGACATGTCATTTAACAAGAATGAACCTAAGTTCAAAACATTAACTGCGTAAGTACAAGAATACAAGCCGGGGATTTAGCTCAGCGGCTTAAGCGCCTCCTTGGCAAGCACAAGGTCTTGAGTTCGATCCCCAATACCAAACAAAACAAAACAAAACAAAATTAAGAGTAAGGGAAGAGATCCAACTTGGTAAAACTAGATGTAAAAAAATAAAAAAATCTAGAGACTTTAATTGTTGCATGTAGAGTGAGACACGTATAGAATAACTGTAATCCTCTTGTGTTAACATAGCTAAGTGTTCAGTCATAGTCAGGCGCTACTATGTACTAATAAGCAACTATTATATACTGTCTTACTTCATTTAATTCTTATTAACAACTCTAGGAGGTGGGGATTTTTATCTCCATTTTTCAAATGAGAAAGTAGTTTCCATTAGTAAGCAATTTGCCAAGGTCACGCAGCTTGAGTGGCAAAACTGGGATGTAAACCTAAATTGTGTGATTCCAATGCCCATGGTTCCTCCACCCACAATCCCACAGGGCCTAAGTTCTACAGAGTTCTGGGTTTGTCAGTTTCTACCTGAACAATGATTACAAACTTGGGCATAGCATTCTTAATGCCTTTTTAACTTTTAATAGCACTAAAGTTTCATGGCAGTTTCAAAAAAAGTACTAAGAAGGGGAGAGGGAGAGACTGATTAATAGGTATCATATTACTGACAAGAGGAATACATTCTGGTATTCTAAGACACAGTGGAGTGAAAATAGTTAACAATAATGTATTATATATTTCAAAAAAGTTGTAAGAGAGGAATTTTAATGTACTCACAAGAGAAGTGATAAAAGTTTAAGCTGATTGATATACTAATTACCAAGTTGATAACTACCCAATATATATATGAATCAAAATATCACACTGTATCTCATAAACATGAACAAATATTATATATGAAAAGACTAATAATTTTTTTCTTTTGTGCAAGACTAATAAATTTTAAAAAATAGTACCGAGAGTTTATTTCCTCTAGGTATTCTTTACCCTGGCTCCCCAATGATAACATCTAAACATAGTATACTGTTAAAACCAAGAAACTGACAATACAGTAGTTCAATACTATTAATTCAGGTACAATTTATGTGACAAATTTGTGGAGCAGATAAAGACACCTCAAAAATCAGCAACATAATTACTAAAAGTATCCTGGACCTGACTTCTAACATAGTGCTGTTCAGCCAAGTATGTTACAAACAAAGCCTCTCTTCTTAAAATGTTCACAAACAGGTCTGACTTGCTCTTCTTTTCCAGGTTACTCCTTTATCTCTCATCTTGAAAACTGGTGTTTTCAAAGCCTCATCTTTTAACAATACTAATGAAGTACAGTTTGTTCACCTGAAGGTAGTTAAGGAGCAAGTTGTTCCAGTTCTTAAGAATAAGATCCATTTGTAAAAATGAACTATAGTACTAGGCTTTTACAGAGAAAAACTAAACCAAAAGATTGAAAGGATATGATTGGAAGTGAGCTGCATCTGTACAATATGCCCAGGAATCAAATTGGTAATGAAAAGGCCCCTGCTGGGTACAGAAAAATCACTTCTTAACGAAATTTAGAGCTCAAAACTCAAAAAGGTCAGAGAGGCCTCTTGTTCTTTGTGCAGTCAAAAACTATTGCTTGTGATTTTCCTGCTCAAAGTGATCTATTCACCCTTCTCTCGGATCCTGCAGTCGCCAAGTTCACTAGAATTCTTTTTAGAGACTGACTCACACTGAGACATGTAGGGAAAAACAATTG
Source organism: Dolichotis patagonum (assembly GCA_004027295.1). Lineage (NCBI taxonomy): Eukaryota > Metazoa > Chordata > Mammalia > Rodentia > Caviidae > Dolichotis > Dolichotis patagonum. The sequence continues at coordinate 11,353 of PVJX010033707.1, read as the reverse complement.
CCACAGACCAGTGTGCCAGAGTCCTGTCCTCCCAAACTCACTTGAACTCCAGACATTTGGTGATTTCCTTCTGCAGGTGCATCACCTCATACAGCAAGTTCTGTAGCTGCAGATGATAGGCATCTACTTTTTGCTTGGCCTGAAAGGAAGACAAGGTCAAATGAGTAGGTGCAAGTCACAGAAAGAGACAGTGTCAGCAAAATCAAGGAACAGGGAAAGAAGACAAAGGGGTTCATTAAACCTCTTAACTCATACCTCATGGGTCTGATCTCTTCCTTTCTTCAACCTGATGTGAGCTAATCGGTTAAGTTTCTTTAGAGTCATGAAATGCACACAACTCTGGATCCTCCGTTCTTCAATTTCAATTGCCTGCAGGCAGAGAATATGGTAAAGTCGACTCACAACAGGCACCGGGTCAGCTTCCTTCAGTCCCTTGCTACTGACCCACCTTCTCCAAGGTCAAAAACAGACACTCAAAGCAGCTCTGAGCCATGGGAAAAGTCATAAGAGAAATAAAGATCAATGGATGTATAAAGGAAATGCTTAAGGTTCCCAGGCCAAAAAAAAAAAAGCAATTCTACTTGGGCTGGAGTGATAGAAATAGAAAATGGAACAAATGCAGACAACATACTAATATCTGTCCCTATAGATCCTGCAGAGACCCTCACAATGGCAACATCGAGCTATAAAATGTGGCATCTATAAACTGCATTACAAACCAGACCTGGTGGCACCTCAGCACTCAAGAAGCTGAGTTAGAGGCTAGAGTGGGCTACACAGTGAGTTAAAGGCCAGCCTAAACAAACTACATAGTGAGTCTCTGTCTCAAACAAACACACACAAAAAAACTCAAAGAGTTTTAATAATTTAAATGACAAAAATTATGAAGTTTGGCTACAATAAAAGATACACTGTAAAAATCTTAATAATATGGCTAACATAAGCACAAAAAAGATTACTGGAGAAAAAAATTTTTTTAATCTTTTTGAGACAGGGTTTTACTATTAAAAATACAGAAATTAAAAAAACCTTATCCATCTAGGTTTTTTTTGTGTGTGGGGGCTTTCTTAGACAGCGTCTCACTACGTAGTTCAGGCCAGCTTTGAGCGTACTTTGTAGCCCAGGCTGGTCTCAAACTCGAAATGATTCTCCTGCCTCAGCCTCCCAAGTGCTGAGATTACAGGTGTGCACCACCACACCCAGCTTCCATCTAGTTTTTAAATGCAGTACACTGCTTAGTTTTTCTGTCCCTAAAGCTTGGCTTATTCATTTAACATTAATGACAATTTCACCTTTGGTCTTCATGACTGTTGTAGTCAGGGTTTGCAATGGAAACAATTTAATACAGGACACATAATTTATAGAATTACTTTATAATATTCACCCAAAGAGTCAGATACAAAAGACTGCAGGAAATCTGTCCACACACTAGAGACCCAAAGAATCCAGGTGAGGGCCTGGATCCCATGGCAGTGTCCTGCACAAGTCCTGCTGAAGAGCCAATGGCAATGTCCTCCATAAGTCTAACTGGAGGCCGAAAGCCCATGACAATGTCTCATGCAAGTCTGTATCAAGGAGCTGCACTAGGAAGACCAAAAAGGTCAGTGGTGGAAACTAGAAAGTCTGCACCAGTAGGATAAAGAAGCTGTGCCAGCAGGCTGAGGGTCTGCAGTGGAGCCAAAAAGAGACATTTGAAGTAAGGACCAGAGCTCCCCAAAAAAGAACTGCAGTCATCCTGAGCAACAGCAAGCTTCTGAGCTCCTCTGATGAGAACGGCTGAGTTCACATCAGGAAAGCCAGCTCAACAAACTTCTCCGGGAGAATCAACAGCACACCATCTCCCACCCTCATTCTCTTTTTCATGCTGCTGACAATCCTCAGCTGGGTCTTCTGCACCCAGCACCATGCTGTTTCAGTTCAGCTGGGTGTTACAAGTTGACCATTATTTAATCCACCACAATGACATACTTCCACATATCCATATTTCTAACACCAAGGTAATTTACATTATTCCTCAACAGCTAGAGAAACGCCTGGCACTTAACAGTAACTCAAAGAATGATCAAATTTAGTTAAAGAAAAAGTTAATAACCTGTATTTTCATTCCTATAATGGATAATGGGCTGGTGACAAGTTCTAATCAATAGGCAGGACTTGAGAGGCTTCAGGCTCCAACCATTTTATTGTGGTAAGGACAGACAACCAAGATCAGGAAGGGACCTGGCGGGTACAATTGAAGCCCTGTCTGTGCAGACCCTCCAGATGGCAGAGATGCTTAGCTTCACTCCTTACCACATCCTTGCCGCCTCTGCTCTTCAGGTCTTGGATCTCGGCCATTAGCCTCTGTAGCTCCTGGCATGTGTACTTGTACAGCTCATAGTCTCTGCCAGGGTCCCGCAGATCTACCTCAGCCTCTTCACTGTAGTATCTACCTTCCTGTGGAGCCAAGGCAAGAGGTCCTGGGTAAAGGGTAAAGATCTCCTTTGGGGCTTGGATGAGACATATAAGAACAAGTCAAGTAGCTAAAGGAACTGGTTCTCAAATCAAGTGTTTTGCTTATTTCTAAATTAGAAACCTCTTTTTTTCTTTCTGATTATAACAAATGCATGATTGTCAAAGATTCAGAGCACAGGAAGAGCAAAAAGGAAATGAAAACTTGCCTGTAATTCCACAACTCTATTGTGAATACTGTGGATGAATATGCATTTTATTTTTAAGCTACACAGGATATTATCTATGGTGTTCAGGACAATTTCTCATTCAAATAAATATAGATCTCTATCAAGATGGCTGTATGATAGCCCACAGTAGAGATAAACCAGAACTTATATAACCAAATTTCTACTGATGGGAATTTAGATGATTAACTCTAGCTTCGGCAGAAATTAAAATATCTTAACTCGCTCCCAGCCTTTGCAGTAAACAAAATACAGGATCTAACAGTGTCATAATCAATGCTCAAAAAGGGTAAGGCTCTTCATTAACCTTAATTTCCTAAATATAAGGGTAGTATTTCTTTTTCCTTTTTTTCTCTTCTTTCTTTACATAGTATTTCTTATATGCATCAAAACTGATAATAAACGATGAGTGCTGAGTTGCAAAGGAAGTTCCATATTTTATATTTGCTTATATATCTTTCTTTGTCCGTAAGTTAAAAACCCAATTCCTAAGAGCATTGTTTTTTGCAGTGTGTTTTGTTTTTAATGCTGGGTTTGAACCCAGGGCCTCTCACATGCTAAACCTACACCCTACCTCACCAATGTCTCTAGCCTATTATTCTTTAATTCAAGTTGAAGCTGACATGTTATCCTAGTCTACCTTTAAGAAACCAAACAAGTGGGGCATGATGATGCATACCAATAATCCCAGCTACTCAGGAAGCTGAGGCAGGAGGATCACAAGTTGGAGGCCAGACTGGGCAGCTTAGACCCTGTTTCAAAATAAAAAATAAATGGCTAGGGATGTGGTTTGGCAGGAGTGCTTGCCTAGCAGGCACAGTGCTCTGGATTCAATCCCCAGGACTACCGAAATAAGTATAAATTAACTGAATGATGGCACATTCCTGTAATCTCAGCACTTGGAAGGCTGAGACAGAAGGACCATCATGAGTTCAAAGCCAGCCTAGGTTACACAGTGAGGTGAAGGCCAGTCTGAACTATACAGTGAGACCCCATCTCAAAAAAACAAAAAAAAGTAAGTAGGTAGGGCTGGGGATATAGCACCCCTGGGTCTAACCTCCAGAACCAGAAAACAAAAGAACAAAGCTACAACTAGCCAATCAAAACAGCTAAGTCATGAATTAGCTTGACATATTCAGTTGAGAAACAGCCAAAAGGAAGAGAAGAATTTGCTGACCATGACAGCTCTCAGGCCACAGCATACATCACACGGGTATGTGGTTTGGTACCCTCTGTTATGGTTTGTGTCTGGATGTCCCCCCCAAAACCTCATGCAGTCAGTTTTCTTCAGAGGTAGCTGAATGTAGTGTGATACATTTGTAGTACAATGCTGGAAGGGTTCTGGGATTAAAGTGGGTGACTGCTGGATCAGTCCCGATTGGTTCTCACCTCCCTAAACCCTGTAGACTGGATACAATCATAAAAGCAGCTAAGTCTCTCTCTCTTTTGTTGCTTTTATTGTCTTCTGTGTGTATGAATGGTTACCCCTCTGCCATGCCACCCTGCTCTACAGCCAGCTGATTATGGACTGAATCCTCTACAAACTATGAGCTAAATGTTTCCCCCTTTAACTCTGGGTATTAGTTATTTTGTTTCAGCAATGAGGAAAGTAACTAGACATCCTCTTAGCAGCAGCCCCCAAGACACAAAACCTCTGAAGCTCCTGTGCTGTGCTGCAGACACAGCCTTTGCCTTCTCCCTATCAGGAAAAATGGAGACACAGCACACTGAATACATTTTCTGTGCAGGACCTAATCATGTATAGTAAAGGCTTGTTAGTTCTTGGAATACTGCAGTTAAGCCTAATGCCGACAGGCTGCACAGAATCACAGGAATTCTAGTCAGTTGGTCAAATGGAGGTTCCCTGTTAGATGCAACCCTGAGCTACTGCAAACTCATTGGCAGGTGTCTGATCATGAACTGCAATCTCCCAGTAGCAGGGCAGTCATGGGTGACTCACCTGCTCAGTGTCTGACCTATTTCGTTTTCCTTCAGCTGGAGTTCCATCACTGCGGATCACTTTGGGTTTCCGTTTTTTGCTTGATTCTGATGACATGATGGTTCCTTGAGATAGGGAAGAAACAATGAAGCTGTTAGGAGGAAAACGCTTTTGAGATTTTCTAGGATCAGAACTAGGGATTTATTTTTCTATTTTTTAAAAATTTGGAACGCTGAAATCTAACTAGAAGTTCTGGTCTCTTACAGATGTGATAACTCAAGAAAAGCTATTCAGCTCTAAAAGCACTAGTTTAATCCTCTGTAAAATTGGGAATCATTCTTTATTATGTTCAAAATAAACTTGTCTGCACCACCTCTTCTTCTCTCCAATGCTAAGGAATGAACCCAGGGCTTAGCAACTGCTAGGCAAATGCTCTGCCTCTAAGCTACATCACTGGCACTTTACTTCTTTTTTAAAACAGGCTTCACCAAGCACCCACTGAATTAGGAATCATTGTTAACTCTCTTTTCCCAGCCTGAATCACATTCTGCTCACATTCTCCATAGAAGAAGAATCCTGCATTCTGGTATTCACCTAGCAATCCAGGTACCATGTTCTCCCAACTCAAAACCCGAGGCCAGGCCTCCATATTCCTCTCCAGGACTATAATTAACAGTCTTTCACACGGGGGATATAGCTCAGCAGCGTAAGAGCCTGCTTGGCAAGTGCCAGGTTGTGAGTTTGATCCCTGGTACCAAAAAAACCCTCAAAAAACAAAAAAACAGTCCTACACGGAAACGCTGTCTAAATTCTCTTTTGTAAAAGACCCACATAATGCCATTCCCGTTTTTAAAATCTTTACCGCTCTTCACAGTGTACTGAAAGAAGTCCAAATTCACCTGGTCACCTCCCTTGCCACCTCTCATGGTCATCATCACAGCATCCTAAAGTGGGCAGCACTGTGTCTCTTACCTAATTCATCGTCACCAGCACTAACTGAGAGAGCCAATAGTGGGTAGTGTACAGAAAGTGCTGAGTTGCAATCTCCAGTTACAGGTTTGAGTTCTAGGATAAGTCACTTCACTTTTCTCTAGATCTACTTTCCTCACAAATCACCTGAGTCCCTACTTTAGGGGTCGTCAGGGGCATTAAGAGAGGTGACACTCCACTTGGCAAGGTGATGGATAGGATCTGGGATGGGGTGTTAGATGGTGCAAGGGTTATCTTACATAATGCTGGACACCTAAAGAGCGAAGTCAATCTTTTTTCACTTCTTTTTTTGAAACTTTTGACTACCTCATCTCAGTTCCCTAGTTTGTCTGTAACAGCTAAGAATGCCAAGGTTCTATCGTAATAAAAGCACTCTGCTTCAAATTTAAACAATGAAACTTAAATTTGTTAACAATGATTTGTTTTTCATTATATCAAGTATATTATTCTTTATCACTATCTGCCACATAAGTGAAAGCAGTTTTTCATTTATGGTGGAATGACTTGAAGTTTTCTCTTAAAGAAAACCTCTCAAAGAAAACTTCAGTTTAAATAAAGTGTGCTCAGCCAGGCATGATTGCACAGGCCTTGTAATCCCAGCACTCGGGAAGGTCAAACAGGAGGATTTCCATGAGTTTAAGGCCAGCCTGAAGTACATAACAAGATCCTGTCAGAAAGAAAGAAAGCAAGAAAGAAAGCAAGAAAGAAAGAAAGAAAGCAAGCAAGCAAGCAAGAAAGAAAAGAAAAGAAAAGAAAAGAAAAGAAAAGAAAAGAAAAGAAGAAAAAGAAAAAGAAAAAGAGAAAAAAAGAAAAAGAGGGCTGGAAGTGTAGCTCAATGGTAGAATATGAGTCCTAGGTTCACTTTCCAGTACCCTCGTCCAAAAAATAGCGATTGGTTTAAAAACCCTTAGTAGTGTTTCTGATAAGTTCTGGGAAATTAACAGTAAACTAATTAAGCAAAACTCAGAGGTGGGACTCGAAAGCCTTAAGTGCGGGAAATTCCAACTTTGGCAACACAAGGTGCCTGACAGACAAAAATGTACAATAAACGTAAAATGCGCTGGGCGTAATGGTGGGTGTACACCAGTAATTCCGGTCATTAAAGAGACTGAGACAGGAGGATCACAAGTTCTAAGCCGGCCTACCGAACTTAGCGAGACTCTGTCTCAAAATAAAAACCAAAAAGGGCTTGCGCGTATAGCTCAGTGGTAAAATGCTCCTGGGTACACAAAAAAAGCTGGTGGTGGGGAACCTGTTACTACTACTATCATCAGAAGGCTGCAAAGTGGGACCACAAAATAGTGTAACGAGTATTCTTCTGATCAGAAAACAGCACTATGCAACCTATCTGGTACCCACCCTGGAAAATGAAGTCGGGACCTTTCCTTTGGGCTGTCCAGAATGTCCCTACCCAATACTCCGCCACCCTAATTCCCTCCCCGCCTCAGCTCACCTCACCTCACAGAACGGCGAACTAATCCGTTCCAGAGAACTACTTCCGGCAGCGGGGCTACCGCGATGCATGACGCACGTACCATAGACACAGAAAGAAAGAGCGGCCGACCGGAAATGAGGCTCGGAGTCCTGGAGTGCTTTATCCCGCGAGAACCGCAGGGCAATGTGGGAAAAAAGGAAGCGCAGGTTCTATCTGGGTAATACCTTCATGGCTGCCTTAAAAACCGGGAAATGGGCTTTGAGGTCAAGGACTCATTAATTTTTACCAGCGCGTGTAGCTGAGCCCATCAATTAGTAGACACTTTGCTAATTTGTTGAATGAATGAGTTTGTGGTATGTTTAAAACTTTAACTACTTGGGACACAGAGGCAGGATTGAGCATTGCAGAATAAACCTAGGGCCTTCACACTGAGCTACATCCTCAGGCGTTTTTATTTTGCGACAAATTTTACGTTGCTAAATTGCCCAGGCTGGCCTGGAACTTGTAGTCCTTGTGCCTCAGCCTCTCAGAGTGCTGGGATTACAGGCATGCACTATCATGCCCAGCTTCGCATGGAGTACTAGAAAGCTTCAGCGTTTCCTGCCGATACAAATTGTAAGACAGGGCCAAGGGTTTTTGGTGTAAAATCCTACTTATCTGGAGCTAGAAACACTCCTATCCTAAATCCCTGGTAATGAAGATAGGTCCTTATGCTCAGGAGTGACAATGGAAATTCCTTCCCTAAGAGTAGCCCAGGAACACCATACCTTCCAGCAGGGCAGATCAGCCAGGCGGAACTGGAAAGCTAGTCAGTTCTGCTCTGCCCTGGGTACCTGCTGAAGTTCTTTGCATTTAAGAAATGACACTGCAACTTATAGTAAATATTTAATTGGTTCCATCAGCAACTCTAGCACATTTTCCTAGTAGGGAGGCAAAATCAAGCTACCTAGGTAGGGGTTCATGAGGTATTGGGAGGGGTCACTGAGGAGGTCCCCAGAGTCACTGATCCTGTTCCACAGATCTGATGGCCCTGGAAAATTGAGGGTTGGGCTGACAGACTGTCAGGCAGAGAAGAAATGCAGGGTGATGGAAATATAGACCTTGGCCTGTAGTTTTGCCTGCAGGAAGAAGGAAGCTGGCAAGAAAAAGGCCAGAACTACATATTCTAGTTTCAGCCTTGTTATGTAAGGAGAAACCAGCTTCTCTCCATTTGTCGAACTAGACCCCCAACAAGGGGTCTTCTGTCACCTCTGTTCTATTGAGCAATTCTGTATTCCAAATTTTGCAGTTCGAATCCAAGTTCAGAATTCAATGTGCTACCTTCTGGGTTTCTATTCCATGTGTGTCTCCTACTCCCAAATCCTCCTATTGCAATCCTTTTCTCTAGCCTCACTGGGTAGAATTCGGCATCTCCTCCTGACAGCTGAGAGTTCATGGCAGTTCCACGCTTTTCTCCAGCAGGAGAAAGTTGGCTCAGACTTACTTGTCCAGCAAGTGGGTGACCCAGTGGAGACCAGGGAATTCTTGAGGGCCAGGCGTGTTCTGACTTTCTCCTTTCCCACTCCACCTCTAACCACTGGTTATCCTATTTTTTGTGCAACTAAGCTAACCCAAGGATTTGCACAGTGCTATCTGGGGACAAGAGGCCTTAAAGAATCTCAAGGGTAAAATGTGAGAAGACCTAAAAGGTTGCTATTCTTCATTCAGGGAACTTAGAAACTACTTCCAGGAGAGGGAATGAGGTTGGCAGGGAAGACAGGAAGTATCTGGACAGAACTATAACTCCTCAGAACCTTGCCATATGTGTCTGAGCTGAGGTCTACCTGTCAGAGTCATCCCAGAGCCTAGAGAAAACCCAGACAGCAGGACCAGAAAACTCCTCTGCCCCAGGCTGCCCTGAGAGAGAAGACAAAAGAAGTGGAGGTATCAGAAGCATCACTGAAGAGGCGAAATCTTCAAGGGGATCATGATTCGAGACTCCATGTGTCGCACCAAGGGGACTGTGGAGACAGAAAGACAGGTGTCACTTGGGACTGAGGCAAACATTACACATAACATACACAGGCTTCTGTTTTTTGAGACAGGGTCTTGCTCTGTAATTCAGTCTGGCCTTGAACTCACTATGTAGCCCTGGATGGCCTGGAACTCACAGTAGTCTTCCTACCTTAGCCTCCTGAGTACTGAGATTACATGTATGCACCACCACGTGCAGCTTTTTTTTGTTTTTGTTTGTTTTGTTTTTTTACACAAGCGTCTAAAGAGTAGCACCAGATGCTAAGACAAGAAAGCCTCATACCCTACCAGAAGGGCTCATGGAGAGTACTACGTCATCCAAATTACGAGATAACACAGGACGCTGGTGATGATGTCCTGAACAATCTTTTTTAAAAAATTTTTTTGCATCTTTTCCTGTGTATATGGAAAAATAAGTGGTACAGGGCTGGGAAAGTAGCTCAGTGGAATAGTGCTTGCCTATGTGAGGCCCTAAGTTCCATCCCTAGCACCACAAAAACAAAGCAAAATAATGGCATAGTAAAGAATTATTTCTCAGATACTGCTAAGGACAAAGTAGGGTGATATAAAGAAAATAACTAAGCCTGGGGATATAGTTCAGTGGTAGAGTATGTGATTATTATAGGCAAGGTCTATGAATTGCTGGGTGTTAAATTCTCAGCACCAGAGGGAAGCAGGAGAGAAAAAGAGACAGAGACAGAAAAGAGAGAGAAAGGCAAGAGGGAAAGAAGGAAAGAAGAGAAAAAGAAGGAAGCATTGTAGAGTCATGGTACCATAGTATCCTAGCTTAGAGACAAAAGTTGTATGGAGGTTTTCAAATGACTGAGGTTTGAAAAACAATGAATATCCAACTGCCTCACTTTACAGATGGGAAAGTTATAGCCCAGAGAGGGTCAACTCAAGGTCACCCAGAAAGTTTGACCCTTCTACTGCTCAGAGCTTTTCTTTTTTCTTTCTTTTCTTTTCTTTTTTTTTTTTTTTTTAAGACAGGGTCTCATTATGCAGTTCAGGCTGGCCTTGAGCTTACTTTGTAGCTCAGGCTAATCTTGAACTCAAGGATCCTCCTACCTCAGTCTCCAGAGTGCTAGGATTACAGGCGTGCACAGAGCTGTGCTCAGAGCTTTTCACACCTTAATGTACATACAGATAAACCACAGTTCCTCTTAAAGTGCAGATTCTTGCTGAGTATTTGAGACCAGCCTGGCCTACATAAGTGAGTTCAAGGCCAGCCTACACTACAGAGCAAGACCATCTCAACCATCATGCCAAACAGTGTAGATCCTGATTTACTAGGTTGCTGGGGGAGACGATGGGCATTTCTAAGAAGTTCCCAGGGGATGTGCATACTGTTGTTGGGAGCACAATGAACAGCAAGGCTTGCACCACCTCTTTCAGTAGACACGTTCTTTCTTACACCAGCTCCATGAAAGCTCCTCAAGGGCCAGGATAGGCTTTTGTTTATAGCGATGTACCTGCCCACTCACCACCATCGTCCCCTCTCCACACATAGTGAGGGCTCTGTAAACACCTACCAACTCCAGGTTCTAGCAAAGTGGCAAATACTTGACTAAAAAACTTGCTCAGAAAACAAAAAGTGCTGTATGTGTGTATGCCGCAGAGAGGGCAAAGCACTTGTCATATATTAGTTCATAAATTCTCCCCACTGTCCCTGAGGGAGGTGGCAGGATCAAGATTACCAGTTTACCAAGGAGGAAGCACTCTCAGGACAGTGCAGAACCGTCCCCAAGACGGTGATGGGCATTCAGCTACTCTGCAGCGCTTACGGAGAGGTCACCTGGCTGTCTTATGGTCCCATTGAGCACTCACATAGGACTGTCTGTACTATGTGGGATATACCAACAGAATAAAAATCCACTAACTCACTATCTTTTTTTTTTTTTTTTTTTTTTGGTACCGGGGATCAAACTCACGACCTTTCGCTTGCCGGGCAGGCGCTTAAGCCACTGAGCTAAATCCCCGGCCTTAACTCACTATTTTAAAGTGAGTTCCCAGCTGGGCTCTGTGCCATATGCATGTAATCCCAGCACTCTAGGAGGACAGCAAGTTCAAGCCACCCTGGGCAATAGCAAAACTGTCTCAAAATTTAAAAAAATTATTTTATTAAAATTTTTTTTTTTTTTGAGATAGGGTCTTGCTATGTAGTTCAGGCTGGTTTTGAACTCATTTTGTAACCCAGGCTGGACTCAAACTTTTGGCAATCTTTCTGCCTCAGCCTCCTGAGTACTGGGGTGATAGGCATGCATCATCATCCTTGGGAATCATTTTTTTAAAAAAAAT
>PVJX010033706.1:0-19495 GCA_004027295.1 Dolichotis patagonum | reverse complement strand
CAAGCCCTCATAATAATCATGCCATTCTGTAGTGGTAGACTGAGATTTTCTATTTATATTTGTCTTGACAGTAGGATTTCCATGGATCGTTAAGGTGTAATGACCCATCATGACCAGTAGGTGGCGTTGCTGGGTAGGCAGGCAGGTCCTCTCTGTCAAGTTCCGCTTTCATCGTCTGACAGAGCAGAGCTTCTGGCCTGTCAGCATGTGGTAAACTCAGCCAGGGTGGGGACCCTTCTCTCGGCGCCATCTTTGGAGCCTTTAAGAGCTCGAGAGAAGGGTAGAGTTTTGTTGGAAAGGAGGCCCTCTCTGTGGAGTTTACCTGATCCTGCTGACTCAGTGAAAGATCAGTCTCCAAGTCACAGGTAAGAGATGGGCCCCCTGCGGGTGCTGTGGGCACCAGGCTGCACAAGTGGCGGTCCGCTGACAGCAGGAAGGCCTCTGTATCAACCCCAGTGATGTTATCCGAGCCCATCAAACATGCTCAGATGGTAAGTAAAGCAGGTTGGAGCCCCAGGGGAAAGACTTTCCTCTCATGCTGCTCCGCAGCTTGGACTCACTTTAGGAGCCAAGTCCAAGTGTGAGGGTCCCATAGGTAGGCGGTGTGGAGCCAGGGATTAAGGGGGAGAAGGATTTCCCAATACTGGGAAAGGGTGGAATAAGCAATTTTGCATTGCCTAGCCTGCAAGACGGCAGCAAGAACCTGTGCCTGCGGGTGTTGCTCCTTGTGAAGCGCACGGCTCATGATGTAGGCAGGAGCCCATGATGTGGGCGGGGGTCACTTACCAAGTCCGAGGAGGCACGATTGCCCCACATTGGGTGCCACTTGCAGCCTTTTTGGGGATGTGGGGGACTGGCAAGGGGTGATGGAGAGAGGACTCTGGAGATCAGGCTGATGGCACAGATCTGATTTTATTAAGGAAGTACAGGAGTATATATAGGCTGAAGAGGAAGGGTGGAAGTGAGCTCAGAGGAAGGGCGGGGTTAAGCTTCAGGAAGGGCAGAAGTAGGCTTAGGGAAGGCGGGGATGCACTGTGGGGCAGGCTCCAAGCAGCGCGGCCCTGGCAGAGATGCTCTACTCGGTGTGCCGAGGAAAGGGGAGTCTGAGTGTGATCAGGCTCTCTTCTGCCAGGGCAGCCAGCCAGACCTCAGGACCTCAACCTCCCACAATCATCCATTGGGAGAATCACACATACACCTGTGTGTCTGCCACCATTGTGGGAGTCCCAGTGTAATGGAGGGACAACAGGCTTAGAAAAGCAACCCCACCACCACACACCCATGGCCATCAGAAAAGCCCCAGTGTAGTTCAGGCAGAAGCCCACTCCATTCCCTGCTATCTCCCTGTAAACCAAGGATCAGAGGAACACAGGTACCTGTCCCATTGCTCTACATCACTGAGGAGCACCCAACATGAGAAGTGCCTGGGACCCCACAGCAGGAGAATTTCAAGATTAAAAAAACAAAAGGCAATCTCAGATCTGTGACTACACAGAACAAGTCTGGGAGATACAGTCATGGAAGAAAACAGAATTCACACAGCCAAAACTTCCAAGAGAATAATAATTGAAATAAAGAAACAACTTCATGAGACTATAAAAGTAATCAAATAAGAAATAATGTTTCAGGTAAGAGAAGAAAACAAAATGAAAGAATTGCTCAGCATATCTAAAGAAGACATAGATTAAAAAAGAGGAGCATAGGCAAATGATGGCAATCTTGAATGAACAATATACAAAGGAGTTACAGTGCATGAAGCAGATTCAAAAAGAGATCCAGGAAACTAAAAAGTCAATCAAAAGCTGGCAAAACCACTTGAAAGAGACTGAAAGATAGACTTGCAGACCTTGAATACAGGATTGCAGCTAGCCATTGTGAAAGGAAAATTTTTTTTTAAAATACCAAGGAACCAGGAAATAAAAATTCAATGGCTGCAGACAATGTGAAGAGAAATAATTTAAGAATGGTAGGTATCAATGAAGAAACAGTGGTCAACACAAATGAAATAAAAATGGTATTTACAGAAGTAATAGCAGAAAACTTCCCAAACATGAGAAAAAGATCTGGTATATGGATAAGTGAGGCTTGGAGAACTCCAACTAGCCATAACCAAAGTAAATCTACACCCAGATATATAATAATCAAGAGCTCAGGAATTCAGCACAACAATAAAATATTAAATGCTATTACAGAAAAGAAACATCACCTATAAGTGAAAACCAACCAGAATCATGGCAGACTTGTCAACACAAACCATCAAGTCAAGAAGAGTTTGGAGTGAAATGTTTCAAATCCTGAAAGAAAACATCTTATACCCAGATTGACATATCCTGAAAAACTATCTTGAAAAACTGACAGAAAAATAAAATACTCACATGATAAAGAACAGCTGAAGGAATTTATGACCACCAAACCAAGCCTACAGAGAGTGTTGAAGGATATTCTGGAGACAGATAATCACGATTATAGTTCCAAGAAAAGCAGCAGAAGAGGATCACCAAACAGGACAGGCAGTTGAATGAAGGGAAAAAGTGGAGGGCCAACAGCAGGAAGATATAGCATGGCAGAGACAAACCAATGTATATTGGTTGTAATCATTAATGTAGATGGCCTCGTTTCATCAATAAAAAGAAACACAGTGTGAATGGATCAAGAAATAAGATCTATCAATATACTGTATGCAAGAAAGACATTTACCTTGAAAGTAAATCCATAGACTGAAAATCAAAGTAGGGGAAACAATTGTTCTATGTGACAGAAGAATAGAAAAAAGCAAGGGTAACTTGACAATCAACCACGAGAATGGATAAAAAAGATATGGTATTTTCATACAATGGAAAGCTACTCAGCTATAAAGTAGGGTAATCTTGAGGCTCTTGTAGGTAAATGGATGTACTTGAAGCTCATTTTCATGGGTGACACAGTTTGAACTCATATGGGTGAACACTAACCATGAAAAACAGAAGGAGTTAATGGGATCCAAAATCATAATAGATATTATAAAAGTGATAGGGGAGGAAATACCTGGGAGGAGAAGGTGGTAACCAATGTTAATTTCTTATTGTCTTGTCTTATTACTTTTGTAATGGTTTCATAATTTTGTTAAGTTTGGTTCTTTACTGTCTTGTTTTGTTAGATTTTACTGTGTCTGATAGTATGAGCAGCTATTTTGAACATAATGAGATATATTATTGTAATCATGGTTGGTTTCCTAATATATTGTTTTGAAGTCCTATAATGCTTTCATTCTTTTGTTTAATTGATTTCATTCTGTTTTGTTTTACTTGAATTTATTATGTGAGATGGTATGAATAGCTACTTTGAAGAAAATAAGACATTATAGTAACCATTGTTCATTTCCTGTTACCTGGTTTTGAAGTCCTATCATACTCTCATTCTTTTGTTTTGATTGGTTTTGTTCTGTTTTCTATTGTTTGATGTCATTGTATATAAGGATATAGACAGTTATTTTGAAGAGAACAAGAGACATTATGGTAGCCATTGTTGATTTCCTATTGTCTTGTTTTGAAGTACCATAATTCTCTCACTCTTTTGTTTCGATTGCTTTTATACTATCTTGTGTTGTTTGATTATATTGTGTGTGAAGATATGTACAATTATTTTGAAGAAAACAAGAGACATTATGATAACCACTGTTGACTTCCTGTTGTCTTGTTTGAAGTCTTGTGCTGTTTGCCTCATTTTGTTCTGATTTGCTTTGTTGTTTTGTTTTGTTCTCTTTAAAATAAAATTTAAGAAAAGAATGTCTACCAATAGATCATGACACAAAAATATTTTACATCTTATTTTGAAGACTGATAACAAAAACTCCAAAAGATCACAATCAATAAGGAGATTGACCATCTAAATTTGTAAATTATTATATCCATAAGCTACAAAATGTAGAAAGCAAAATTTATAAATTATTATATCTATAAGCTACAAAATGTAGAAAGCAAAATGTAGAACTGTATCCACATTTCAATTACATTGGAGAACATTTCTATATTTTAAAGTAGTATTTCTCTGTACAAAACTTCTATTATCAGGTAAAAGTAAGTGTTCTTTGAGTTCCTGTCAAAATATATGACACACCTGTTCATCGAAGAAATGTCTTTTGAGAAATAACCACTGCTAATTTTAATCAGATTATTTTTTCTGTTATTTTGTTATAGGAATTTTTGGTACTTACATTAACTCATTTTAAATGAATGCTTTACCAATATTTTCTCTCATTTTGTAGCTTGACTCTAACTCTATTATTTCATATATTGTTCAAAAGATTTTTAATCTGATGTATTTCTACATGGCTACTTTTCTTTTGTTGTTTGTGGTCTTGATGATCTAAGATATTAGTGCCAACACTGATGTCACAAACATTTTCCCTATGACCTATAGAAATCTTACAGTGTCATGTTTTACATTTAAGTCTTCAAACCACTTTGAATTTATTTTTATATATGCACACATATAATAGAAGGTTTAATTACCTTTTTTGCATGCAGATATACAGTTGCCCATTTTCACATGGATCATCATTTCACCATATTGCATTCTTGTCACTTTGATTAAAGATCAATTGATTCAATGAGCATGAGTTTATTTCTGGGTTTTCTATTTTTTTCTCCACTAGTTTCTAAGTCTGTCTGTTAGGATACCCTAAAGGAACACAGTCAACTATATAGATATAAGTGTATAATTATAGATATAAATAGATATAGATATAGATACAGATACAGATACAGATATAGCTGTAGTATAGGTGTTCCTGTATCATGTATTCCCTGAATACTACATAATAACATATAGCAGAATGTGTGCATAATATAGATATACTCCTATATTATATGTTCTATATCATGTATTCTATACATACTACATGATAAAAACATATAGCAGAGAAAGTGTGTGCATATTATTTCTATATGTAATTACACAGGGCTTTTATTAGATATATTTACAGGTTCAAAATCAAGATAGTCCACTATGGTACTCCACATGTTTGGAGAGCTAGAGTATCCAGTAATTTCTCAGTCCAAGAAGCTGGATGCTATAACATAAGTGGCATAAAATTTACAGTGCCAGTCTAAGACTCAAGGAATTGAAGCCCTCATCACCAATCACTAGCATGAGGTCATATTGAAAGGCTGATGAAACAAGTCTGATGTACACTGAGGTGAAGGTTATAAAAGATGCACCTGGCCAAGCAGAATGTAATTTTTCAAACAAAGGCTAACTTATTCCTTCTTCCCCTTCTATTGCATCTGGGATACAAGTCTATTGGATGGTGTTGCCAGGATGGATCTTCACTCTCAACTTGCTGGCTTGAATGATAATCATATGGAAGCATCCCACAGACACACTGAGAAGTATGCTTCATTCATCTATTATTCATTTTTAATACAGTCATGCTGGCAATCATAACTAATAGTCACACTAAAATTTATGCCACTTTCATCCTGTTTAATTGCTACAGACTTGCAGTATATTTTGCAAACAGAAAATATGATGCTTCCAGGTTTGTTCTCCTCTTTCAAGATCACTCTGATTAAAAAGAAAAGATCACTCTGATTACTCTAGTTTTTTTTATAAGTTTATGTTTTTGTTGCTCCATTCTATACTTTCCTTTTTCTATTCATCTAAAATATACCAGTGGAGTTTGGATAACTATAGCATTGAATCAGGTTAGGTAATATGAACATTTTCACAATATTCTTCTGATTCATGAGCATGCAAGATCTTTTCATTTGTTTGTGTCTTTTTTAATGTCATCTATACACACTGTTGGGATTTAGCACATAATTTTTCAAAACCTTAGTTAAATTTCTTATTAAGTGTTTTGTGTTTTTGATGTTATTATAAAAGAAATTTTAAAAATCTCCTTTCTGGATAGTTCACAGTTAATTTATGTATGTTGACTTTTTATTCTGCAAATTTAGTAAATTCATTTGTTATTTCTAATAGTTATTTTACTGAAGTAATAGACTTTTTGGATGCAAGGTTCTCCAGGAAAGGATTCCAACTGACCACCAGTTGATTCTCATCACTAAACACAAAATCAAACCACAATGCAGTATCACCTCACACTTACTAAAATTATGAAAATTAGTGGTACCTATTATACATACAAGTCCCAAACCTCACTTCCAGAGACTAAAACAAGTGAATCTGTATTCAAGAGGGACAAAAAGAAGAAAGTGTGGGTGAAATAGAAAACAAAAAATAATGTTTATTCTATTTATTCTAGCCTAGAAAATGGGAAATAAGGGTCCACCTGTGTTGACTTTATTTTTGTCTCTATTTTTTGAGAGTATCTGATTCCACTTCACCTCTCTTTTAACTGAAAAGATTTCTTACATATAAGTACTTCTCTCTGACCTTTTAGACAGTTCTGTCCCTTGTACATCTCTCTTTGTGTCTTTGTTTTATTTCTGTTTCAAGAAAAGTGTCTGATGATAAACTTTTTCTACTTTCCCAGTAGACCTCAGACTCAAACCCCAGTTTATTAATAAACTGGAGTCTTTGATTTTACTCTCACTAGCCAGGCTTATCTTGACTTAATAGCTTCTAACCTAACATATCTGTCAACAGATTCATAAAGGATCTCTGTAATTAATATGCTTATGCTAGTGTTAATGATACACTTGCAAACCTATAATTAACACCTCAGCATATAATTAATACCAACATTTCAACCATATATTATAGCTGACAAATTTCTGATTAAATAAATGAGCTGAATTCAACAAACACTTATCTACAACTCTACTAATTAGATGAAGATTGTGGGACAATGACAAATCGATTCACAAGACAAACTTTCAGTCTTTTGAAAACCAAAAAAAAATGCCCACAACAGAGGTACATTTTGATTTAATGATAGTGAAACACTAGTATGTATGTTACACACAAAGCATGTATAATGACTTGTTTCATTATCTTCAGTTAGTTTAATCCAGAATTTGGAAATCTGTTTCCTTTAAAGAAACAGATAATGTATACATTCAGCTTTGTAGTTTTTGCCATAGATATCCAATTTTTATTCTATTATACAATGAAAATAAGCCTTTATAACATATAAATGAATGGCTGTGTTCCAATAAACTTTATTTACAAAAATGTCAGAAGGCTGAAATCCCTCAGGTCATATTTTACCAACTCCTGTGTTGGTTATGTAGTGTTTTGTTTTGTAGTACTAGAGATTGAACCCATATTCTTGCATATGTTGCAAAGCTGTCTACCAGGGTTACATCTGTAGCCCTTATTTATATTTACATTTGAAACAGATTCTCACTAAATTGCCCAGTCTAGCCTCAACTTTGTGATCTTGAGCAGCTAGGATTGCAGAAGTGTATCACCAGCCCAGCCCAATTTCTAACTTAGTAAACGCACTTTGATCCATAGTCAAATATATATGTGTGTCTGTATGTGTGCGTGTGTGTGTGTGTGCATGTATATAATTATATATATATATATATATATATATATATATATATATAATTTTTATTTTCTACCCCTTCTATAATAGATATTGAAGATTTGACAAACCTTGTATGGGATATATAAAATTATCTTCATAATATAATGTTCCAGAATACACGTCATCAAGTATTTATCACATAGTATATGTTGCATGAAAGAAAGGGAAATACAGGAAGAAAATATTTATTAGTATGAACTTCATTCTGTTCAGTTTTGTTTCAAACTGCTTATGCTAGTTTCCTAGGGCTGATATAAAAATTAATCATATGTCCGATAGTTTAAAGAATACAAACTTCTTCATGTGTAGTTCTAGAGAACAGAAACTTGAAAGCAAGGTGTTACTAAGGCCAAGTTTCTTTTAAAGATCTAGAGAAGAATTCTTTTAAATTATTTCCATTTCATTTTGTCTTTTGGGATTCCTTAACGTTTATGGTTTGTGGTTGCCATACTGTAATCATCTTGGAGCCTGTAGTCTCTGTGTTCCCTCTGTAAAAACACAGTAATTACAATTGGGCTCACCTTGAATCTAGGATGATTTAATACTAATGTCATTAACTGTTAACATCTACAAAAACATTACTTTTAAATAAGGTCATATATTGAGGTTGTATCTGATGGTGCCGTATTATTCAATCAACTGTATTATCCATTTTTTGTGTTCTGTTCTGAATTTTACCTAAGTGTATTCTAATGATACTTGCAATTTCTTTCAAGTAGAACAATTTAAGCCATCATACTACAGTGCTGCATATATACCAATGTTTATATCACAAACATTCATAATAGTTAAAACCTGAAACAACTTATATACCCATCAACAGATGAATTAGTAAAGACAATGTGATATCTATAAAGGAATACTATAAAAAAATGAGACATTTGTAGGAAAATGGATGCACCTGGAAAATATAATTTTGAGTGAAATAAACCAGATATGCAAGCTTAAATACAATATGATATCTTTTACTTGAGTGAGGCAAAGTACAAAAAAAATGGATAAACAGGAATAAATAGATGGATCTGTTTCAATAAGAAAGTGATCCAAGGAAACAAGGTTTGGGGGTGAGGAAGGATGGAAGCAGAAATAGGAAGGATAACGATGCTCCATGTACAGAAACCTAATAACCCCAATAAATGCCCTAACATGATCTAAGACAATTAATGTCAAGTATCTAAAAAGAGATACAGGAATCAGAGGATGAGGGAGAAGAAGCAGGAAGGGGATTAACAAAAAAGAAGAAGAAACAGTCTTCTTAAAACGTATAAGCAACCACTTCCCATGATGTCTGTAAACTGCATGAATTGCAGACATGTATTCAATGAATTTTTAATATTATAAAAAAAGTGAAGGACCAACAATGATAATTTCTTAAAGATTTTAGAAGGAGCACAGATCTGTTGATGGCTTGATTTGGGGTTTCTAGCTTCCTTCATCATTGAATAATTGATTTCTGTTGTTTAAAGCCACCAAGTTTGTGGTAATGTTACACTGCCAATGTGCAAAACAATGTGCTCATTGAAACATCTCTAAACTTTAAGGAAAAGATAGTTTTCTTAATGCTCTCAGAGAATAAATTTTGGCAATAAGAGAAGACTCTGCACATAGATTTTCTGGAATTTCAAATATTTATTTAAAATAGGATCTTGACCTCCATCACATCTTAATTACCACACAAAATGGGATCATTAATCTCTTTAAGTCAAATCAGATCAAGACATTACGTAGACATCCTTATACTCATAGACAATTCCATCATAACATAAGCAACTGATTGATGATGCAGAAGACTTTCTAAAACTTCCCACTCACTGTAGGTTCATAAGACTATGATATAAAGCAACGTTGTTTAATATTTCTAAATCATCACTAGGTACCTTTTGTTACTCTTCTCTTCTGTAATCAATATAATCCTATTTTCTTGGTTGCACAATAGCATTTCAAGGATGAAATTCACTTTGCTCAAATATTTATACATTTTTTAATCTTCTTCCCATTTCCCTTAAAGAAGCTAAACAAGGAGAAAGCAAACATACCTGGGATTTTGACAGTAAAGTCAAGAGGAAGAGAGAAACTAATATGTTGAAAAAAATGGAAAAATGAAACCTCACTACATAGTCTTGATCTGATGTCTGAAAAAAATGTAAATTTGAACATATACATCTAGTTTCTTCTGATGACACTTAGAGGTGGCATGCACCTCTTACACATTATGCATTTGATTCCTTCATTGGAAGAAAAGTACAGAAAAAAATTCATGATAAAATACTTCCTTAGCTTTACATATTCTTAGCACATCTTGTGTTTATGTGTATGAAGCCAGCATTTAACTCTCACTAGTGGAATATCTGTAATGCATTTATTCACTATTATTTCTTAAAATAATAACATTATTTCAAGATGGACTTACCAGGTATCAAACGGATAACAAATGGATAAAGTGCTGAATCCTTTAGCGAAGCTAAATCACAATACTTACTCAAGTATGTGTATGGAAATTTGGTCTTTAAATTTGTTTTAAAGCATTGGCTTTCAAAGTGTCACTTAAGGGAAAACTCACAAATGAAAAGACTTCAATTTTATCAAATTCTGAATTGTCAAAGTTCCTGAGGTTTCACATGTGTACATATACAATGAGATATGCCAGCTGAAACTGCCAAATGAGGTATATGAAGCTAAAAGACTATATTTCTAAAAAAAAATATAGCTGTAAAGAAAAGAAAGCCACTATTAAAACCTTCAAAACTCCAGAGTGAGAACTTCAGGAAATGATTTAATTTTGCTGAACATGAATTTCCTTTTTTATAAAAACAATCTAACAATAATTTCAACATCTTATTTAAAATACATCAACATTGAAAATGATTCTAAGCACATGAAAAAGTCACAAAAAGTAATTTCTATTACTTAAAATTTCAGATATCTTTTGCCCAATTAAACAGAAACGTGAAATATACCTTTTGGATTTTAGTTAGCTAGACTTCTTATTATAGTCACTTGCTGTATGACTTCACATTAGAAATTCTTAAAATTGTTACATTTTGTCAAGATTTTAAAGTAAACTTTGCTACTAATACTTTATCACAGTGCAGTTTTGGGTTAGATTTTCTGATTGCTTTTATATTTTTCCCTCCCTCCTTTGTCCTTCCTCTTCTTTTGCTTTCTTAAACAGTTTCTCCCATCTAAGAATTTCTGGAAATTCCTAGGAAGTGTATATAACCAGGCAAATGATGTCAGATCTACTATTTTATGCTGTGATTAACTAAGAATTCTTATATTGATTCAATCTATCTGTAGATGCAAGCAACTCAGCTATGAGGAGACAAGAGTAATCATGAAAATTATCACTGTAACAAAAGATAGAACTGAAATGTGTGACTTAAACTAGACATGAATTCATTGACCCTACTTTTCCCAACCTTTTATTTCATAATTATGTAAATTTTATTAACAAACAAACAAAAAATCTGCAAAGCAGGACTTTTTATAATGTGTCCAATAAGAAATAAAAAGCAATTCTTCCCTTCATAAACTAATTTCTGAGTCCTTGTCATTTCTTCTATTCCAGTTATTCTCAAAAAATTACACTAACAATTTGTTAAATAAATTATTTCAGATGATATCAATCTGAAAATATCCGCTATCAATTTAATATTCAAAAAGCAGCACTATAATGGGTCAGAATTGGCATGTACATTTAATTTTTCCTATGGAAGCACAAAATATATATTTTAAGTTTTGAAACCAAATATTATACATAATGTACATACCGTCAAATGTTTAAGAGATTTTATTGGTATCTGTTGGCATTTGAAACGATCATCTAAAATTGAATAACCTACTTAGAAACAAAAATTATTAAAACTTTTATTGAGGGCCAAGGATGTAACTCAGCGGCACAAGCACCTGCCTAGCAAGCCAAGGTTGTGAGTTCAATTTCTGTTTCCTAAATAAATAAATAAATAAATAGACTTTAGTGGAGTAAACATGTTGAGTAGGTATAAGTGAAGGATGTGTTTGATTATCAACTTGATTGGGTTGGGAGCCACCCAGGGAATGAGGAAAGCGCACTGTTAGTTGTGTCTGTTTGGGTCATGGAAGTGTGACCTTAGGGTCTATATCTGGCCCCTTGTTTCCTCTCTTCTGCCACTGTTTCCTTGAGCAGCTTCCTGGCCACCATGAACTGAGTATCTACACCCTTCTGCCATGATGTCACTTCCCCTGAGCCATTCAACCATGGACTGAATCCCTTGAAACTATGAGCCAAATTAAATCTCTCCTTTAAAGTGTGTATGTTGGATATTTTATCCCAGCAACAGGAAAGCTGACCAAAACCATATAAATATCCATTTTCAATGGGAATTAGGTTTGTATTACTAATCTATCTTGTGGGGAGTGATCTGGTATATGAGATGCCTATGCAGTGGTATTTGAAGTTTTACCACAAAGCAAGAATGGTTTATCACTATCTATTGATATTACTAGTTGGGCCTGTTTAGTAGATAAAGTATATTTATAATTTATCTAACTAGATTTGTGGTACATAAAACTAAAGTGAATTCTAATGACTATATTTACCTTAAACCTTCTACACCACTATTTGTCCTTTCCTTATGCAAACATATATTCTTCAGATATTGATAAAAATTTTGATGTGATATCATTGCCTCTGGGAAGGAAATTTAGAATAAAATATTAAAAGAAAAAAGAGTAAGTCAATGAAGAACTATCATTGTGCTTTACAAAGGTACCCTGTTTTAGTGTTTTCTCCAATACAAAATATAAAAGTAATCAACAGAATTGAAAATGTTTATTTGCCATTTAAATGTGGGTTTTTTTTTTGTACCAGGAAAGCAACTCAGGACCTCACACTTACCAGGCAGGCGCTGCACCCTTCAGCTCTACGTATGGCCCTAAATTTGCCATTTAAAACAAAACAGAAATATTTAAAATTCAAATCGGGAAGTATCTACATTTAAAATGAATTTTTATCACAGTTCTCCATTCATTAGCTGAAATTTCCTAATGACTTACATTATGGAGTCATAAATGTTTATTTGAATAAGTGCTGTAATAGCTTTGCAGAGTTCATCTTTGTAATGCATGAGCAGTTGAGGACCTGATTCATAATTGCATGATTTTAAGAGTCACAAACTAAAACATCTTATCTCTACTGCCTCCAAATCTTCCAATTTTTAATTCAATGGCAATATAGACAAGATAAGAAGGACACAGATTAAGAAACAATGGTATTGCATATTAATTATAAATTGATGGTGCAAAACGTGCAGGCTCTCTTAGTTTGTGATAGGTGATATACATATACTATCATTTGCTATAAATCCTTACCTTACAATCAAGTGATACAGTGAATCCATGCTGCTTTTCTGTAGTACTAGTCCTGTTTATGTAATAAGCATAATGTATTATCTATAATTTTCAAATTAATAAAATCCTAATGGTTTTATTATTGATTATAGCAATAGTTTTGGGAAAAAACTCTACTAATTTGCTCAGGAATAGTGGAAAGAATTAAACTAGTTATTCAAACTTCTTGGAAGCAAGCATCAAATCTTGGACATTTTTTGTTAATAATATCCCTTTGCATAATATCAAGTAAACTGAAGAAAAGTCAGTATCTGTGGGTAACTGATGAAATTGTTGATAACAAGATCAGTCTTGCACTACTTAGAATACAAGTAATTTTGTTTTATATCTATAAATGTATAAGCATAACATTAGTTTTAAGATAAGTTGATGAGAGCTCGAGGCTGAGCATAAAAATCAATTTTCATCAGAGAACAATCATGAGATCATGTAAGTATAGTACATTGAAAAACAGGACACTAAACTAAAAAATAAAAGTAAAAACTGAAGGTATAGTCTAAATTTACAAATGTTTTCTCTCAGATATGTCTATGTCCTGATCAGAAAGCCTATGATTAGTCATTCATCTAATTTGCACAGAATCCAAAAGTCACAAAAATACATATGGCAGTGAAACAGCAAAGGGAAAAGCAAAAACCTGTTACATCGAGTTGAAATTGAAGAGTCAACGAGGATTTGATGACCTATTAAAAATGCCATTTCAAATTTTCAGGCTATGTATTAAATTAAAATGAGTGAGATAATATGTTATATATGGTGAATTACATTAGTTATCTTGATACTAACCACCATCATCATCATCACCCATATCATCAGGGTTAAAAATCACTAAGTGGATTAAACAGTATCCTATGCCTATCAACTCCTTCGGTAGTTTTTTTTTCTTTCTTTCCTTCTTTCCTTCCCTCTTTCCCTTCTTCTTCTTCTGCTCCTTCTCATCCTCTTTTCCTCCTCCTCCTCCTCCTCCTTCTTCTTCTTCTTCTTCTTCCTCTTCTTCTTCTTCTTCTTCTTCTTCTTCTTCTTCTTCTTCTTCTTCTTCTTCTTCTTCTTCTTCTTTTCCACTTGTAAGTAAGTACATTGAGAGTCTCCTACAATCTTGCTATAAAAATAAAATAATTAGCTTTCCAGTCACGTGGAATTATTTTTGATTGAATACATGACTTGCTGCTTCATCAAGTAGTAGCAAATACTTCAACCTTTTAACTTCTTAACTCTCCCTTATTTTGTTAAGTCAATTTTATTTACTAAAAAACTCATGGTAGATATTGTAGTTTCTCTTATTGGTACAATAGTTCAGTAGTTTAAACCCTTAAAAAAACACTACTTTCTCATAATTAAAAATATAATATTGTTTTATTGAGCTAATTCTTCATACACACACTTTTCATAATAATAGCTCTACTTTAGAGTTCACATGCAACCATAAATATTTATCCCTTACTAAATACTAAATGTTTGCATCAAATTCAGATTAGGACACAGAATTAAAAGAGATGCCTAAAAACCAATCTATTAACTTAGGTGTACAATATAGTTCTTAAGTTTTCTATAGGATGCTTTCTGATATATTTGGTGATATATTAATAATTTGGTAGGCTGATGAATTATATAACTTTGTTATACTATTTATTTGTATTTGTTCATGTTTAAAGGTTTCCAGTACCTCTAGAGCAATGAAAATATAAAATAGCATAGAAAATAAATAGGCTTCTATGTAGACTCATATTTTATTTCCCAAGATTATATTCAATATATAAAATATATTTTTTCTTGGCCCAGAAGCAAGGCCAGCAGATTGCTGTAGCTGCTGGTTTCAAACAGGAGCCTAAAGAGAATTCTTTCTGTGGTCTGTTGGCTATTTCAGAACTTTGGAAATGGAATGGTCAATTCATCAGAAAGAAACAGCAAATGAGCATGGTGGGCTTTGGAGGGCATGCAGGGGAGAGACCCTGGCACCTCGGGACCTGCACCATGCAGTTGACTCGGGGTGCCATGAGAACAAGGACCTCAGCTCCTTCCCTCTCTGGGAGGTGGCTGTGAGGGTGGCAGACTTTTTGCGGCCCAAAGGAGAGAGACCCTGGCGCATCGGGACCTGCACCTTGTGGTTGACTTGGGGTGCCAGGATAACAAGGAACTCCTCCGCTCTCTGGGGGCAGTTGTGATCCTGCTGGTGTGTGGGCTGAGAATCAGACATCTCATGTCCTGTCCCCTGTCCCATGTCCCCCCCTTCCCTTCCTCCTGCTTAGCAAGTGGGAGCCAGGGAACTACACATCTTGTGAAAAGATTGGCTATGTTATTTACTATGAGCTCCCCATATGCCAAGATAGGGACAACCATTTGGAAGAAAACAAGAGACAATATGACAGATAGTGAAGATCTCTGGTTGCCTAGCTTTGAAATTTATGCTTTCTTATGTCTTGTTCTGCTGTTTGTTGTGTTTAATTTTACTCCCTTTTAAAATAAAATTTTTAAAAATTAAAAAAATAAAATAAAATATATCTTTTCTGTTCCTTGGATTTTTCTAAGAAAAAAGATTTTACATTACAACCAATTTTTGAAAAATTTTAGTGGACCTTAGTAAAAATAATTTTCTTCTGAAACTTATTTACCTTCTCAGATATTATTTTGGTTAGACCATAATTTTCTTCTAATCTTTAAGCATATGATCAATTGACTAAATTGTATAGTGATAAGGTGACAGTGCACAGAACCAGAAAAATAATCCTATTCTAGCACTGGATGAAAATCCCTTGAAGTTGTTTATAAATATAATTATTAGCTAAGGGAAAATTTATAATATCAGTATACTATTTATCTTGCAAAATTCTCATTTAATTCAATTAACATTTGTCATCAATAATACTCATTTAATCTATTTATGCTTTATTTTATATATCAAAGTGACAATACTTAAATGAAAACAAGCTCCCCTGCTCCTTTTGCTATGCACAATTCACTTCTTTTCAGAGTGTTTACAATAAGGGAAAGACTAAAAGAAGAATTAGAGCTCTTATTTGACAAAATTTTCTTTCATGAACCATAGTTTTTTTTTTTTAGAAATTTCTCTTTCTAGAAAAGGTTCTAATAAAGATTTTTAAAAGCAGTCATTCCCAGTTCTAAATCTTAGTTCTTTGTTATCCAGATGTATAGAGGGTACATGTTTTAAAGTTGCCTTCTGCAAATAAGTCTCTTTCCTGCAGATCGTTAGCAGGTAGGCCAAAGAGTTTTCTACCAAATTATATTCCCAGCAGGAGTGGATGTAGATACTCTAACTCTAGGCACAGTGACATCTGTGTCTACGGAAAGGGATCAATTTGTAGAACATCTGGCACCAGAGAGTTGAGCTACTTGAAGTCGTAATGGAGATATTTTGGTTCTGGCAATCAGTGTTACAGCTGAGTGGTGAGCTAAATTCTCCACACTGAGGTGCTGACAGAGTATCGCAGCATCGGAAAAAACAAACTGGGTGGTATCCTTGAATGGGCTGGAATAACTGCAGCAAAAGGAAGCCATCTAAATGGAGAATTTCTCTTCCGGAGAATTTAGTAGGGTTCATATTTCTTATTAATTCACAGAATTGAAACTCATCCTTTAGAACTAAGTTAGTTTTCAAGACATTATCTTTGGGAAGAAATAAAAAAGGAGCAAGGAAATTTCTTTCCAAAGTTCAACATACTGTGTCAGTAAGTAACAGCTTGAGAGAAAATTACAGTCATTAGGGTACAATAGTAAAGAGTTTTTATTTCTATTTAATTCAAATTAAATCAGATACAAAATACATGGGGAGCAGTGTTGCCTATTGTCTGAAAAGCTTCTGTTCAGTATTTCTGTGGACCTTTTATTCCCACAACACCGACAGGGTTAGGTCTTCCTCAGCCACTCCCCTGAACACCAGTACTGTGACTGAAAAAAGAATCGGTACAGAGAAGGGTAGGAAAGGGTGGGGAGGCATGAATAGAAACAGGTATACAGTATAGGTTTTTGATAGCATAAATGAAACTTTTATTCTCCATTTCCAAGATTGGCTTTTTGAAAAGAAACTGTGCATGGTTTATGATACCGGCAATTTTAAAGTGAATTAAAGTGTTGATTAATTTCATTTGTATTTCTAACAGCTTCTGAGAAAGTATGCAAAGTAATGGCTTTAATGTTATTCCCAACAACTCACATTATTTTCTGAGAGATGAAAGGAAATAATTTACTGATTCACTTATGCATGAGTCTTATGGAACAGTATTCATAGACTATGGAAGAAATACATTGTCTTTCTTTTTCCAGATGCTTAAAATCAACCCTAAGTAAGAAAGTATGCAAATGAGTTATAAGGTTGAGCAATGTGATGACCCAAATGCATCAGGAGACACGTTAAAAGGATTCCCTATTTTAACCACCTGGAGGGATTTGCACCCAGTCCTTGTAAGTACTACTTTTGAAAGTTTGCAAGTGGAGAAGACGAGCAGCACTGGTGACAAAAACCTGATTATCTGAAGTCAGGAAGAAAAGACAAGACATGGTGATCCCGGTGACTCTTGTGGCTCAATTACTAAAAACTTCCAAGATTAACTGTGTCACTTTGCATGCATAGGTTTATAGGAGATGTTCAAGAAACAAGTGGGATGTTTAAATTTTTTGAATTTACTACATTAAAAGAGACATTACCACTACTCTCCCCTCAAAATACTTCACCTCCCTTTACACAGCTATCTCGGGTTTTTTTTTTTTTTTTTTTTTTGTCACTTTTTGAAGCAATTCTCGAAGTGGTCCTTTGGGAATACTTTTAGTTTTGCTATTGTGGCCTTCTTTATGTCCTGAATCAGTGTAAAATGTTTATCTTTCATGGTAATTTTGATTTCAGGGAAGAGTCAGAAATGACACAGTGCCAAATCTGGTGAACAAGGTTGATGATGATATAGTGTAATATTTTTATGTGACATGGATTGCCATAAAGAACTTTTGAAGAAAGGAGAGTATTTTAAGAGGGATCAATGACAATGTGTCTTTTTACTGTAATAAATCATATTTAATTTAACTTTCACATGTTTTGCCATATCTTGTATTCGCCTTTTACACTCAGTTTCTTCGTCTGTAAAATGGGGATTAAAAGCAATCGTGCTCTTTTTTCAAATAATTATTATGAGTATTAAATTGAGGGTGCATGTTAAATCACATAGTACAAAATCTGGCACTTATTAATTACTTAGTAAATGCTTATAAGTTTTTATATTATTACTGCATGAGTAACTCATCTAATTTTTGTGTTGAAGTGATATGGTAGGCATTTCATCTTGAAGTATTGATAATGCTGTAAATTAAGAGCCAGGCATGGTGGTGCATACTTAAAATCCTAGCACTGGGGAAGCTGAGGCATGAGGATTGCTGTGCTTTCAAGGCCAAGTTAGGCTACATAGTGAGTTCGAAATCAATCTAAACTATATAGTGAGGCCTTGTCTCTAAAACATAAACAAACACAAATAATGAAACCACCCACGAAAATGAAAATATTATAAATTACATTTTTTCAATGTTAAGGTTTATTTTAGGGCAGTGATGAGGCAGAAAGGGATAATAGTAGAATATATATTTTTTAATAAAATCACTTCAGTTAGGATTCCAACTCAATGCCTTATTATGATTATAACCAGGTAACTTTGAGTATGTCTTCTAACCCTGTAGGCATTTTCTTGGCATCCAATTACTAATATAAATAATTATATGAATTATATATGCTCCAAATTTGTAAGACCCTGCTACAATGCCACAGAAATAGTGGAAAATAAATCTAATTTGTATTTAATTACAAACGGGCTTATATTCTATTGAATTCCTATTATTCTTTAACAAAATGCTATTATGACAGCCGCTTCAACAGGCAAAGCAGAAAAGTAGAAAGTTAACCATTTATTAGCATATCAGTGTTTGATCAAGAATTTGCTAGTGGTTTACAAATGTCATTTAGTTATTTCATATTGGGGCATAGTAACTGACAAAAATTGACCATGTCATCCTTTATTTTTCAGTTTAAGATCTGATATCTGAATTTTCCCCTTTTATTTCATAAGCTGAAAGCAATATACATTCAATTATTTTAAAATAAGAGTTTTAGATTTTATGTACACATATATACCCATATAAAATGTAATTAATAATTGCTGACTGCTCAGCAACATCATTTAGAAAGTTTAAAATAGTTCCTTACATCAATTCTTGGGTCTTTAATTACAAAAATTACACTTACATTATTTGTTAAAGTTACAGTGTTTAGTAGGAGGACAATTACTATTAAGTTAATTGATAAACCAAACGTCTTCACTGAAGAGAAAGAACTGATTTTACAACTGCAAATGGATTGGAAAAAAATTTAAAGCATCTATTCAGGTAGTCTCAGAATTAAACATACAGCCTTCTGCATGCCAATAATTTCATCAAGTATTTTTGTGGACACTTAGTGTCAAAAACTTATTTGAAGGAATAAAACCTATGTGTAACTTACAAAAATCAACTTTCCAATCTCCAGGCAAAATTTTAAAAATCTGTTCAAGTCATATAATTAGTAATTGGCAGTTCCAGGTATGGCCAATTCTAAACTACTCTGTTATTTTTAGACTATTAGTTCTATTTTAATGTATT
>PVJX010033705.1:0-19474 GCA_004027295.1 Dolichotis patagonum | reverse complement strand
ACTTTAAAATCAGGAACAAGACAAGGATGTCCACTGTCACCACTCCTATTCAATATAGTTCTGGAAAAACTAGCCAGGGCAATCCAACAAGAGAAAAAAATAAAAGGAATAAAGATAGGAAACAAAGAAGTTAAATTATCACTCTATGCAGATGACATGATACTCTATATAGAAGACCCAAAAAACTCCATTAAAAGACTACTAGAGGTAATAAACAAATTCAGCAGAGTAGCTGGCTACAAAGTCAATACTCAAAAATCAATAGCATTCCTGTACACAAACAAGAAATTCACCAAAAGAGAAATTATGGAAATATTGCCCTTCACAATAACATCTAAAACAATGAAATACTTAGGAATCAACATAACTAAAAATGTAAAAACCTATATACTGAAAAATATACTGTGTTAAAAATGAGCTTGAAGAGGATATCAGCAAATGGAAAGATGTTCCATGCTTTGGCTAGGAAGAACCAACATTGTGAAAATGGCCATGCTCCCAAAACTGTTATACAGATTTAGCGCACTCCCAATCAAAATACCATTGACATATCTGAGAGATCTAGAGAAAACACTCCTAAAATTCATTTGGCACCAGAAAAAATCTAGAATAGCAAAGGCAATTCTGGGCAATAAAGACAAGGCAGGAGGCATCTCAATTCCTGACTTAAATCTGTACTACAAAGCCACAGTGATAAAATCAGCATGGTACTGGCAAAGAAATAGACCTGCGGATCAATGGAATGGATTAGCAGATGCAAGTATAGGTACAAAGACACTCAGCCACCTGATATTAGACAAAGGGGCTAAACATGTTCACTGGAGGAAGGATAGTCTCTTTATTAAATGGTGTTGGAAAAATTCGCTCTCCACATCCAGAAGACTGAAACTAGATCCATGCCTATCACCATGCACAAAACTAAAGTCTAAATGGATCAAAGACCTAAACATTAAAACAGAAATTCTAAATCTACTAGAAGATAAGGTAGATAGAAATCTTGGAGATATAGGGGTAGGCAGAGATTTCATGAACAAAAAGCAAACTGCACGGGAAACACTTCAGAGAATCAACAACTGGGATCTCATATTATTGAAAAGTTTCTGCACTTCAAAAGAAATCAGAGAGAAAATAAAACCAACAGAATGGGAAATAATTTTAACCAGCAACCCCTCAGACAAAGTACTTATATCAAGAACATATAAAGAATTGAAAAACATCAACCCCTCTCAAATTCAAAGACCCTCTCCAAAAATGGGCAGCTGAGATGAACACACAGTTCTCAGATGAAGATATACAAATGGCAAACAAATACATGAAGAAATGTTCACCATCACTGGTCATTCGAGAAATGCAAATTAAAACAACATTGAGATATCATCTCACACCAGAAAGAATAGCTGCCATCAAGATATCAACTGATAACAAATGTTGCCCAGGCTGCAGGGAAAAAGGAACACTGCTTCACTGTTGGTGTGAGTGCAGACTGGTGCAACCACTATGGAAATCAATATGGAGAATTCTCAGAATACTAGAATTGGAAGCTCCATTCAACCCAGCTATTCCCCTCCTGGGTATTTTCCCTGAAGAACTGAAAAGTTCATACCACAGGGATATATGTGCACCTATGTTTATAGCAGCCCAATTTGTGATAGCTAAATCTTGGAAACAACCAAGATGACCATCAACTGCATAGTGGATGAAAAAGATTCTGTATTTTTACACAATGGAATACTACTCAGCTATAAAAATTGTTGATCTTGAGGCCTTCATAGGGAAATGGAGTCAACTTGAGACCATACTCATTAGTGAAATAAATAAGAATCATATATAAATATCACCTTGTGTCTCTAGTGTAAAAAGTAATAAGAAATGTAGGAATAATAAAACCCAAAATGTGCAATTGCTACTGTAAAAAACAGAGGAAAAGAAGTGCTCTAAAAGATATAATTGCACGTATGTTTAATTGTGTAAGATAGATGACTATACTACTGTTTTTATTAGATGGTTGAGAAGAACTGTTAACAGTCTCATTGATTGAATGTCTACTTCGTATGCTTTAATTTTGTAACTTGAACAACTCTTTCCAGTGATGAGAGTATATAATGTATCAAGTGGCGATTTCTTAGTTTTTTTGTTTTTATTGTGTTTTGTTGTTGTTTTGAGTTTTTTTCTGTTTGTCTGTTCATTTGTTTTTGGTTCTTTTATTTTTTCTGTAGTGTTGCTACCATTTTTCTGTTTTGTCTTGTTTGTTTCTCTTTAAATAAAATTTAAAAAAATAAAATTACATGAACACTCTTAACATAGTTAAGATGATTGTCTTAGCAATTCTTTATGTTCTTGGAACAAAAAGTTAACATTCATAGGATTGGAACAGTTTTGCACATTTGTGTCTGGTGATCTAAGGAACTCTTTAAGATAAGTATATAAAATAAGAACCCTAGTTATCTCCTACCACCTTTGTTTTCAAGGCCTGTATTGTCAGTGTTTTGATCTCTTTGCCATTTTATTTATCTTTTTCATTTAGTGTATTTCTAAGAATTTGTTTTGTTTTGTTTTTCCATCTAATATAGAAAGGATAGGTATACATGTAGACTCATACATGCATAGAACTTCTCCTAAACAGTTTATGAGAATCAATTATATAACTCATGATGAAATGAACAGCTACTTTGAAGAAAAAGAGACACTATGGTGTCCAGTGCTGATTCCATAGCATCATGCTATGAAATCCAGCAATACAATTATTCTTTGTTCAGCGTGATTTTAGTGTGTTTTATATTGTTTAATTTCAACATACTTGAAGGTATGGACAGCTATTTTGAAGAGCATGAGAGACATTATGGCACCCATTTTTGATTTCCCTACTGTCTGGTTTGGAAAGCCTATAATGCCTTCATCATTCTTTTCTCATCAGTTTAATACTATTTTTTGTGTATGAATTCCTTGTGTGTGAAGATACAGACAACTATTTAGAAAAAAACAAGAGACAATATGATAGCCAGTGATGGTCTCCTGTTATCTTGCTTTGAGATATGTGTTACTTACATTGTTTACTTCTGATCTGTTTTGTTCTGTTTTTTTTTATGGTTAATTGTACTCTTTTTAAAATAAAATAAAATAAAATAAAATAAAATAAAAGTAGTTTTGTTCAGTGTAACAACTTCTTCTTCTTCTTCTTCTTCTTCTTCTTCTTCTTCTTCTTCTTCTTCTTCTTCTTCCTTCTTCTTCTTGAATTTCTGTTTATGTGCTTTCAGTAATCATATCTTCTACTTTTTTATTTCTATGTTGTTCAGTCTCCTGAGTAGTTAAGTTTTAAGGTGCATACCAGTACATGATTGTTCTCACTTTTCACATTACCATCAGATATCACTAATAAATTTGGGTAGCTTTTGCCATCAAAATCCAGCATGAAACTTCACAATCATTCTCAACACAGTGCTTTAGGCTTTCACTATTGACAAGTGAGACCAATTCCTGACAGGCAATGTAACTTCAGGCTATAGCAATCTGTCCTTGCATGCTTTCTTCTTTATCTATTAGAGATCTCGGTATATTAATTATTATTCAGATTCTTACTCTGATCATTCTAACATCATTTCCACATTTGATTCTGGTTCTAATGTTTTCTCTGGCTCTTCAAACTGTGATGTTTTTCTCTTTTAGTATGCCTTGTAAATTTTTGTTGAAAGGTAAACATGATATGGTAGGTAACACGAACTGTGGGTATAGATCCTCAGTAATGTGGTGGTAAATTTTGAGGGTGGGGTGGGGACATGTCCTCCAGTCCTCTAATTAGTCCTCATATTAGATATTCTGAATCCTGCACATAGACTCGTCAAAGTAGCACTATGCAGTGATATTACAGAGGCTTTTGTTAAAATTGAGAGACCAAAGAAGCACAGATAAGAAGTTTCAGAGCTGAAATTTAAAAGCAGATACTATTTGACTTCCAAATCAATGATTTTTTCAACAAGTGAGATGAATACAAAAATACAGATAACAATGTTCACACTCCCTAATAAGCAAATAATTATCAATAGAAGCATGATTGAATTTCAGTTTTCAGCTTAATATAATAACTCACAAATTTTACCCCAAATTGATGAGATTTTATTAATCAATGACAGGACTAACAATGGGCAAATTTTGGAAAGCAATATGACAATATTTAGCAAAATTCAATTATTTTAATCTTAATAACTTTTACTAGAATAATAATTCAACATAAATTCAAGGTATTTTAATTAATGGTTGCCATCTATAATTATTAGTTACCTTTGTATGAATTGTCTGTCATATTCTTTGTAGAAAAATTCATTGTGCAAAAGTGCAAGAGGTTATATGAACACTAGGATGGGACATGTGAGATTTACTGTCTATAAAATCTTTACCAAATCATTAATCTGTTTGAGTGGCAATTTCTTTGTAAAACTGAAGATAATGTCTGTCTTGCCTACTTTGTTTTTGTGAGGGTTAATATAAAAATATTATAGACTTGGAAAATATTAATGTAAATCTATTTTTTCTACTACCATGATAAAAGAAAGTGGATGCTCAAAATCCAAATAGCAAGACATTTAAACAAGCCTTTTGTCTCTTTCCTTAACGTTGTGAATTCTGAAATGCTGTCAGTATTTACTTTGTTTTCCTTAGAGAACTATGTCTGCAGTGATTGCTAAGGGAAGAGGAATGCAGGCTTGTACTTCTGACAGAGTATCCCTTGAGAAAGAAAACATATACAAAACAGTTTAGGATTCTTATAGGAAATTATGGTTTGTATGTATCATGGAGAATAATTCATAATAGGCTAAGGAATTCTAAAGGGAAATTCTTCATCCTTAGATCTTTGCAAGTCAGGATCACAGGATCCTTTGATGTCTTAAAACAAAGGAGTTGAAAGAGCCTAGTAATGAATAATTGCTGTAGTAATATATCCATAAAGGAAAATGAATACAGTTAAACTGAACAAGATGGTGGAGTATGGACATCAATGAGGTCACACCTTGAGGCAAGCAGACCTTGATTGCAATCCTGTCTCTATCATTTATCAACTGCATGATACTGGTCAAAGTTTCCCAGTTTCCTATAATGTCATATTTATGAAAGTTCTTGCCTTAAAAATTTTATATGTTAAGTAAGATAAAATGCTCATATTTAGAACAGTTTCTCATCGACAAGAAATATCTAAGGTTCTATAGAAGTTATTAAGAGAGTAATTATTATTATTACAACTAATATCTCCACTAGTATAATTTAAATATTTGCTCACAAGTATGTGTGCATTTTTGTATATATGTGTAAATAGAAATAATGAGGATGGTTATTTTTTGAAAACTGAGTTAACTATGTCCTGAGACAATAAAGATCCTCATAAAGGCAAAGTACCCGAAAACATTGTTGGTAGGACTAAATCAATTTAGAGAGAAAAGTAAACTTTCTCTCTGCAGTTTCACAGTTTATCTTGCACAAGGACAAAATATGTAGCTCAGAAATTCAGGAAGTTACAAAAAGACATTTTGTTAGAGATTTGCCAAGTTGATACTGTTTTCTGCGGTGGTTTTAAAAAGTTAGGAGGAAATTTGAGAGGGAGAGTTAAAGTGGTTATCTTTAAAGAGGCATCAATTTAAAATGTAAATAAAAAGTTATTTCTGGTCAGTTGTTTCACAGAAGAAATCCAGATTCAAGTTAAAATAAATTCATTTTCACAGATCAAAACTAGAGAAAAGGTCAGACATTTTCAGAAGTGATGGTGAGTGGATTATTAACATCACCAGCCTTTTTGACAAACCAACAACACATTCTGTACATGCCATGAACCTTCATGCAATGAAGGTTTGTTTTCAAATTCTTTTTTGACAAATTTCAAACTATGTTTGAGGTTTACAAGGAGCACAGAATGTGAACTTTTGTATCAGCCATCTCAACATGTTTTCAAAGCTCTAATTTCTTGCCCACCCACTCACCTTGTGCACTGTAAAAGGGATAATATTAACTCAGGAGGCTGAGCCAGGAGGATTGCAATTTTAGGCCAACCTTGGTAACTTAGTGAAATCCTGGCTCAAAATAAATTTAAAAAAAGTTAGGAGTTTAGCTCAGTGAAAGGATCGTCATCTACCTATGTGAAGCCTTGAATCTAATGTCTAGCACCACACACACACACACACTCCAATAACCACCACAGCAACAACAAAATACCTAATGATCTAATTTTTTTTATTTTAAAGAGAATAAAACAAAAGAGGGCAGAACAAAGCAGATCAGAACAGAACAACATAAGCAACACAGCACTTTACAATAAGACAACTGGACATTAACAATAGCTCTCAAAATATCTCTTTCTCTGCTATAGTTGAGCATAGTTTCAAATACAATAATATCAAACATAACACAATAGTATAAAACCATTCAAGAGAATGAAAGAATTACAGGGCATTCTGAGCAGAATAACAGAAAATGATCAATGGCTACTATAATATCTCATTTTCAATAAAAAGTTTTGTTTATAATATCACACATATTAAAATCCCAATAAGATACAACATGATAGAACCGATGGTAATAGCAGAGTAGAAGCATGGTAGGACAGGACTTCTAAGGAAGATGATATTGAATCAGCAATAGCTGCCATAATGTTTTGTTTTCTTCAAAACAGCTTTTCATACCATCACACATAATAAAGTCAAATAAAACAGAATAAAACCATTCCAACTGATGAATGAAAACATTGAAAGACTTCAAAGCAATGAAATGGGGAATCATGATTACCATAAAATCTTATATACTCTTACCAACTCTCATACAAGGGAGACTATGCGGTATTTACACATGTGAGTTTGGTTTATTTATTTTGCTTATGAGTATGGTCTCAAGTTGTGTCCATTTATTTATAAATATCTCAATGTGATAATTCTTTATGGCTGAGTAGTTCTCCATTGTATAAAAATGCCACAACTTTTTTATCCATTCCTCAGTTGATGGGCACTTAGGTTGTTTCCAAGATCTGGCTATTACAAATTGTGCTGCTATAAACATGGGTGCACATATATCACTGTTGTATGATTTTTTCAGTTCTTCTGGGCTAACAATCTAATTTTCCAGCCTAAAATGTTCCCATTTAAGTAGATTAACTCCTAACTCTATAGTAGGATTGTATAGGCATTTGATAAAAATGCTTCAATTATGCTTTTTAGTCTTTGTTTTTATTACTACTTTTTTCCTTTAACCACCACTCCAGATGCACACCTAGATCGTAAATTTAGTGTGCATCACAATTATGTCAGAAACTCCCACGCAGATACCTGAACCACATCTCTTGAGGTCTGGCAGTGGCTTCCAGAAATCAGAGTGTTTAAGAAACAAGGAGATTCTAAAACACTTAATAAACTGATCTCAGTTTGAGAGAGAATGATTCAAGGCCTGTTCCCCAAATTTCATCTTTTTTTCGAGAATCCATCTCCTTTTGTACTGCTCAACATTTGCATTCTTCTCCTGAAGTTTCCTTCTTTTTCCTGCCTTACTGACTTTATGTCAATAATACATGAATTGACTAAAAATTACTTTCCCTCTGAAACTTTTGATCAAGCAGAATTAGTGTTTTTTCTTCATTTTGCATGGATGCCTGACATTGATATTTATATTAATCTTTATTAATGGAGTTAAACTTTCTTTTATGAACTGAGACCTCATTGGTCATTTTTATTTCACATGTAAAGCTTGTAATAATGCCTAACACATAATGACATATATCCAAGAAATGTTTTGTGAGTGAATTAATAAGCAAGCCAATGAAAGTCCTTGGCTTTTAGAGTCAACACCAGATTAAAATTGTAGCTTAGAAATTATTTGGGTGGATCCTGTCTTGCACTACTGATGTTAAGCATTTTTTCTTGGTATGAACAATCTAAGAATTTTGGCAATCATTTCATAATATGAAGTTTTAGCTCTTTTATTAGTAATTGAATTGTTACAATCTAGTTGTGATACAGTTCTTGGTGTGCATTAGTCTACAATTTGAATAGTAGAAATAAAACTCTGTGCCAGGCAGCTGATAGATTTATTTGACAAAAGAGATCTTTAGATTGCATTTTGTTACATGATTTTAAATATACTTTCAAATGTTAATATATAAAATTCCAATCTAAGCCACACTTCTGAAGATAACAATATGCAATATTACAACCATTGTTAAAATCCTGTCATCCTATTTTGAAAGCCTATATTGTTATCTTTTTGGTTTTTTATTATTCTTGTTGTCATTGTTTGTATGTCCCTTGTTTTCTTTTTTTTCAGTTTTCTCTTTAAAATAAAAAAAAAATAAAAATAGTCCAAAGCTGATAAATGTTAGCTGCACTAGTGACATTATTTTGAATCAAGGAATAATAATAACAGAGAAAACAAATAGGAAAAAAATCTTTAGCTCTACACTACAAATGTGGATTTCAAAAATCCACATTTGGGATAAATTTTGAATAGAAATTTATCAAAAACACAGGTGTCACTGAGAACAAGCATCTTTCATCTTGTCCTTTTTTTGAAACTAAAAAAACACATACAGTTTAAAAGGCAGATTTTAGAGATAAAAATCATTCATTAAATAAACATTTATTGCTGTGTTTTTGTCAGATTTGTCTCTAGAATTTACAGATGTAAAGAGGTCAGACTCTTGTTAATAAAAATTGCTTTCTGTATGACAGGAATCAGTAAGCAACATGAGACTATATATATTTGTATGCATATACATATATGAGTTGGTGATAAGAGCCATGATAAAAGACAAGCAAAATATTGGTAGTATTTTCATTTGGGATGGGTTGGAAATCTTCTCTAATAAGATGATATTTGAGCAGAGATCTAAAAAAGTGAGAGTGTATGTAGGTCATGAGGCTATTCGAGGAAAAATATTCCATGTAAGGGCGATATCATCTTTGAGGCCTTTGGGGCAGAGTGTGTTTGAGGAATAGGAAGTATATTAAGGATGTAGTGAGACTGAAATGAAGTAATCTGAAAGAAAGTGTTGGAAGACGTGGTCTCTATGGTGGCAGTGCTGGTGCTTTGTGGGACTGACAGAGGACTGTTGGTGTAAAAAGGTTTCCACAGGTGCTATGATCTAAGACATTAAAAATTACATTAAGAGAGGAGTAGCCATTGGGTGCTTATGATCACAGGACTGACATTATCTAAAATTCATTAATTTCTGTATTTCCTTCATAGTCTGTGTCTTTCATTCTAAAACTTCATTGATCTTTGCTAGACCATATTTTAGGACATATTTTTGTTTAGAAACCAAAGTGCTAGTCTGCATATATAGTTTTAGATAATTGTTAATCATAATGATTATTTTATAGTAATAGTTGCAAATGATTAATTCAAAGCACCATCATAAGAGTAACAAAAATATATGTAAATGCTGCTGCTTATTTGATGTCTGCACTCTACATATGTGTATTTTCACACACTTCTCACAACTACCTGTAAAGAGATACTGTTACTCTCCCTATTTTACATTTGTAGAGATGTGAACATGAAACATCAGGTCTCCAAAAAATGCTTTATTTGTGCTAAACTTCATTTTACTTCTTTTGGCATAAAATGGTGACCTAGAATAAGAGTATACAACTGACTTATTTGTCTTACTTATTTTTGAGTTACATACTGAAAATTATTTAACCAAGATGGCAAATATTGAATGACAGTATACTCTTTGCACTGAATTATGCAGGTTTTATGTACATTATGTTGTATATTTGCAATCACACAGACAAGCAAACTGGAACACAGATATATGAAGTAACTTACCTGAGGCCATGTGGCCTATTAAATGTTATAAAAGGGACCAAATCTAAGTTTTTCTGTCTCCAGAGCTTGTGTTATTTTTGGTTCATTTTTACTGGATATGTAAAAGCATAAAAATTACAAGCATTAATGGGGATCCATGCAACAATTTGAGGGCCTAACCCAGTGAGGTAGATGCTCAGTCTTGCAACAAGTTGATATGCATATACACTACATAAAGTTTACATTAGGTTAATCATATCTACCTTTCCATTTATATTTTTACTGTGTTGAAAACTT
This sequence comes from Dolichotis patagonum, assembly GCA_004027295.1. NCBI lineage: Eukaryota > Metazoa > Chordata > Mammalia > Rodentia > Caviidae > Dolichotis > Dolichotis patagonum. Next base: position 9,403 of record PVJX010033705.1, on the reverse strand, counting down.
TCAAAATTCTTTCTTCTGGCTATTTTAGAGGTTCCATGTATTGATCCAGGGCCTTCACTTGGAGATATATCCCTATACCTTTTATTTTATTTTTAGGCAGGGTCTCACTATGTAGCTAAATTGCCCAGAATGATACAGAACTCACAGTCCTTCTCCCTCAGCTTTCCAGAGTGCTGAAATTAGAGAAATACACTATTATGTTTAGCTTCTAGTTTTTGGAAATGCACTATACAATATTTTTAACTATAGCCACCCTACTGTGCAATAGCACAACAGAACTCCTTACTTCTAACTAACCATAATTTAATACTCACTGATCAACCTATCTTCCACTCTCCACAACCTCTGATAACATCATTCTCTCAATTTTGATATGATCAACTTTTTCAGATTCTATATATGAATAAGATTATACAGTATTTCTCTTTTTGCACTAGGCTCACTTTACTTAACATATTGATATACAGTTCCATCCATCTTGTCCCAAATGACATGATTTGATACTTTTTTATGGCTGAGTAGTGTCCCATTGTGTACATGTACCATATTTCTTTATCCATTCATCAGCTGAAGGACACTGAGTTTTTCTGTTTCTTGGCTTTTGTGAGTAGTGTTGCATTAAACATGGAAGTGCAGATATTGCTTTGACAGATTGATTTCATTTTCTTGGAAATATGTACCCAGAAGGGCAAATGATGTATTATATGGTGGCCTATTTTTAATTTTTCAAAATTTATTTAAAGAAAGAAAAAAATAATAGAAAATCAGGGTAGAATAATACAGAATTAAACAAAAAATTAACATTAAGGAATCACTAGTTGATTCATTACTTATTGTCATCTTAGAAATAGTTACTCAAGTGACAAAATCAAACCTTAAAAAGTGGGTAGACATTCAGACATTGACAGTGTAAACCATTCTGTTCAATGATTCAACAAAAATTTAGTAATATGGTCATCTAACTTACACACTTGTCAATACAGTTATATCCTTTAGAGAACTTTACTTCACTTTTACTTTTACAATGTCTATTATACAATTTGGGTCTTATTACTTTTTCAGTTGTTATTATTATGTTTTACACTACAGAGACAATGTGATATTTATTAATGTGAGTCGTGTTTATTTCACTTATGAGGATAGTCTCAAGTTGCCTCCATTTACCTATAAAGGCCTCAAGATCATCCTTTTTTATATCTCAGTAATATTCCATTATATAAAAGCACCACATTTTTTTAAGTACTACATTTCTAAATCCACTCTGTTGTTGATGGACATTTTCATTGTTTCCAAGATTTAGCTATTACAAATTGTGCTGCTATAAACATGAGTGCACATATATCACAGTGAAGGGACATTTTCAAATTTTCTAGGAAAATACCCAGGAGGGGAATAGCTGAATAGAATGGAACTTCTAATCCTAGATTGTTGAGGAATCTCCTTATTGATTTCCACAGTGGCTACACCAGTCTGCGCTCTCAACAACAGTGGGCAAGTGTTCATTTTTCCACGCAGCCTTCCCAACATTTGTTATCAGTTGATTTCTCCATAGCAGCCATTCTCTCCAGGGTAAGGTGATATCTCAGTGCTGTTTTAATTTGCATATCTTGAATCACCAGTAATGGTGAGCATTTCTTCATGTATTTATTTGACTTTTGTATATCTTCATCTGAGAAATGTGAGAAATGTATGTTCATCTGAGAAATGTGAGAAATGTGTGCTCATCTCCAATGCCCATTTTTGAAGAGGGTCTTTGAATTTGAGGGGTTTGATGGTTTTCATTTCTTTATACATTCTGGATATAAGTTCTTTATCTGAAGGGCTGTGGACTAAAATTCTTTCCCACTCTGTGGGTTTACTATTCACTATGTTGGTGATTTATTTTGAAGTGCAAAAACATTTTAGTAATAATGTTTAGTAATCCAGGTTGTTGATCCTTTGAAGTGTTTCCTGTGTGGTTTGCATTTTGTTCATGAATTCTCTGCCTACCCCTATGTCTCCAAGATGTCTACCTACCTTGTCTTCTAGTAGATTTAGTGCTTCTATTTTAATATTTAGGTCATTGATCCATTTTGAATTTAGTTTAATACATGGTGATAGCCATGTGTCTAGTTACAGTTTTTTGGCATGTGGAAAGCCAATTTTTCCAACACCATTTATTAAAGAGGCTATCTTTTTCCCAGTTAATATATTTAGCCCCTTGGTGAAATATAAGGTTGCTCAGTGCCTTTGTAGTAGTGTTTGCATCTTCTAATCTGTTCCATTGATCCTCAGGTCTATTTCTTTGCCAGTACCATACTGATTTTATCACTGTGGATTTGTAGTATAGTTTCAAGTCAAGAATTGAAATGACTCTTGCTTTGCCTTTGTTTCCCAGAATTGCCTTTACTATTCTAGTTTCCTTCTCTGTCCAAATGAATTTTAGGAGTGTTTTCTCTATATCTGTAAGGTATTCTAATGGTATTTTGATTGGGATTGGATTAAATCTGTATAACAGTTTTGGAAGTATGGCAATTTTCACAACTTTGGCTCTTCCTAATGAAGGGCAAGGAATATCCTTCCATTTTCTAATATCCTCTTCAGTCTCATTTTTTAGAGTAGTATAATTTTTAGCATATATGTCTTTTGCATTCTTTGTTAGGTTGATTCCTAGGTATTTCATTTTTTTAGATGGTAATATGAAAGGCCATATTTCCATAATTTCTCTCTTAGTGAGTTTTTCATTTGTGTACGGGAATGCTATTGATTTTTGAGTGTTGATTTTGTGTCTGGTTATGTTGCTGGATTTGTTTACTACCTCTTGTACTCTATTCTTGGTCTTACATACAAAGTATCACATCACCTCCAAATAATGATAATTTAACTTCTTGCTTTCCTATCTTTATTTCTTTTATTTCTCTCTCTTGTCTGGCTGTTCTATCTAATATTTCCAGAACTATATTTAATAAAAGTGGTGGTAGTGGACATCCTTGTCTTCCTTCTGACCACAGAGTGAAAGCTTTCAGTTTTTGTCCATTTAGTATAATGTTGGCTATTGGTTTGTCATAGATGGCCTTTATGAGATTGAGGTAGGTACCACCTATTCCAAGTCCCTGTAGGGTTTTTTTAAAATCATGAACAGGTGTTGGGTTTTATCAAATGCTTTTTTTGCATCTATTGTGATGGTCATGTGATTTTTATTTTTAGCTCTGTTGATGTGGTGTATTACATTTCTTGATTTGTGTATTTTAAACAGTCTCTCCATTCCTGAAATGAATCCCACTTGGTTGTGATATATAATCTTCTTGATGATTTGCTGCATTCTATTTGCCAGCATTTTATTGAGAATCTTTGCATCAGTGTTCATTAGTGAGATTGACCTATAGTTTTCCCTTTGATTGGGTCTTTCTCTGGTTTTGGTATCAGAGTGATGCTTGCCTCTAGGAACGAGTTGCGGAGGATTGCCTCTCTTTCAATTTCATTGAAGACATTAAGGGATATTGGTATCAGATTTTCTCTAAATTTCTTGTAGAATTCAGCTATGAATCCATCAGGGTCTGCACTTTTCTTTGTTGATATGATTTTAATCATGTTTTTAATTTCATTAGCTGATATTGGGTTATTCAAAATTGTCATATCTTCTTGGTTGAGCTTTTGTAGTTCATATGTTTCTAGAAATCTGTCCATTTCCTCTGTGTTTTCTACCATATGCTAGGAGAGATTTTCAAAGTAGGTATTCATGATCTTTTGAATTGACATGGGATCTGTAGTAATTTCCCTTTTTTAGTCCTTATTGCATGGATTTGAGTCTTTAACTTCTTTTTCTTGATAAGGTTGGCTAGAGGTTTATTAATTTGGTTTATTATCTCAAAAAACCATCTCTCTGATCCATTAATTCTTTGTATTTTTTTAGTTTCAATTGCATTGATTTCTGCTCTAATCTTTACAGTGTCCTTTCCTCTATGAGCTTTGTGTTTGACTTGCTCTTCCTTTTGTAGATGCTTGAGATGTAGCATTAGGTTGTTTATCTGTGCTCATTTCATTTTCTTGATGTGACAATTTATTGCTATGCATTTCCTTCTTAGGACTGCTTTCATTGCATCTCACAGGTTATGGTATGTTCTATCTGCATTTTCATTGAATTGTAGCTAATGTTTTATTTCTCTTGTTTTTTGTACTGGAGATTGAACTTGTTTCATTTCTTCTTAAATTTCACCCATAACCTACTGGTTGTTCAGGAGGTTGCTATTTAATTTCTATGTATTAATGCAGGTTTTCCAATTTTTTAACATTGATTTCCAATTGCAGTGTACTCTTGTCAGATATTATGCATGGGATAACTTCAATACCTTTGCATTTGCTTAAGAAAGTTTTATGGGTTAATATATGGCCTATTCTGGGGAATGTCCCATGTGCAGCTGAGAAGAATGTATATTCTTATGTTGTTGGGTGGAACACTCTGTAAACATCCACTAAGTCCATTTGCTCACAGATACGATTCAGTTTTGTTATTTCTTTGCTGACTTTTTGTCTAGTTGATCAATCTGTCTATGATAGTGTGGGGTGTTAAGGTTCTCTGTTACAATTATGTTATCGTGTATTTGGTTTTTCATGTCCATTAGTATTTGTCTTTTATAGTTGGGTGCTCCTGTATTTGGTGCATCTATATTTATTATTGTTATTTCTTCTTCTTGAATTTTTCCACTAACTAGTATGTAGTTGCTTCTTTATCTCTTTTAATCATTTTAGGTTTGAAGTTCACTGTGTCTGCAAACAGACTAGCTACCATCATTTTTTCTGGAATCCTGTTGCATGGAATATTGTTTTCTATCCTGTGACATTTAGTCTATGAGTTTCCTTTTGAGTCAGATGTGTTTCTTGTATACCGCATTTTGTGGGATCCTGATTCTTGATCCCTTCTGTCAATCTGTTTCTTTCAATAAGTGAATTGATGCTATTTACATTTATGAATATAACTGATATATAGTGGCTCAACTTTTCCATTTTATGCACCTGTTGTTTGTTTTCTGCTTTTTCCCCTTGTTTAATTTCTTGCCCTGTCTGGTGATTTCTTTTTGTTATTGTTCAGGAGATTGTGGTCATTTTTATCTCTATCTAATATGTCTTCCAGTACTCTTTCTAGAATTCCTTTGGTGTACATGAATTTCTTCAGTTGTTCTTTGTCATGGAAGTATCTTGTTGCTCCATTAAATTTGAAAGACGGTTTTGCTGGGTACATCAGTCTGAGATAAAAGTTGTTTTTTATAGGGCTTGAAATACTTCACTCTAAGTTTGTCTTAACTTGAAAGTTTTCACTAAAAAGTGCAGTGATTCTAATGGGCTTACCTTGATAGGTGAGTTGTGTCTTTTCTCTTTTAGCATTCTATTTTTATGATATATGTCTGGGATCTTAATTACTACATTTCTGTGTGTATATTTATGTTGGTTGTGACCATTTGACATTCTGTATGCCTCACTTATTTGCTTATCTGATTTTTTCCCATGTTTGGGAAATTTTTTGCTATTAATTCTGTGAAGAGTTTGCCTATGTCATTTGCATTGACTCCTGCATCATATATTGTTTATCTTGGCATCATATTGAAGCTCATGGATTGTAATTTTACACTGCTTTGTTGTTTTTAAAAGTTTTACCCTTTGATGATTGCTAACTTGCCATCCTGTCCTCAAGGCCTGAAATTGTATCCTCAACTACATTTAAATGGTTTTGCCAGCTTTCAATAGAATTGTTTGTTTCTTGGATATATCTTTTAATTTGTTTCATGGATTCTGCTTGTTTTCTATCTTGTTCATTCAAGGTTTCAATCAATTTCTCATGCTCCTGTATTTTTTTAATCTATTTCTTCTCTAGCTATGTTGAGCAACTCATTTACTAAGGTTGTTTTATTGTGTTTTTACATGATAAATTATTTCTCATTTTATTTCCTCTGTAGCCTTATGGATTTGTTTCCTTATTTGATTTGCTATCTTATCTGATATTTCTGGTGTATGACTATTTAAAGTCCTCTATTTCATGGTCCTCTGTTCTTGTTCTTGACTAGATTGACTAGATGTTTGAGATTCCATTTTGCTTTTTTTGTTTTGGCATTTTCACCTTTTGGGCTAATATTTGCTTTTTAAATCCCATTAGTCACAACTGTCAGTAGTGTGTATCTTAGCATTCTACTTTGTGGCTGATGTTTGTCTGATTATTTAGTAACACAATGAAGAGGGGGACAGTTCCCAGAATTGCTCCTTCTGGTCCTGCTGAGTGAGTCCTATATTCTTCCAGGGCTAACAAATTTAGGAGTATTGATGTAAGTCAACCCTTATTTCATGCTGTTGCTATGTCTTCAGGTTATTACAGGTCACCAGATCTCCCTGTCTATAGTGTTTTTCTTCACTGAGACCCTGCTGTGTCACTCCATGTCTCATAAGCCCTTCTGAGACACCGAGTGACACAGCAGGGTCTCAGTGAAGCATTTGCTGGTCTGGTCTGGTGCATGGCGCACAGCCTATTTATTTTTTGACAGATCACCATAAGATTTTTTGTAGTGACTGTACTAACTTGCATTCCCACCAATAGTGTTATAAGGGTTGCTTTCCACTTACATCCAAACAAGCATTTAGTACTTTTGTTTTCTTGACAATAGTCATTTTGCCTGCATGAGGTAAAATTTCATTACACTTTTCATTTACATTTCCCTGATAAATAGTGATGTTGATCATTTTTCATATATTTGTTTGCCATTTGTTTGTCTTCTTTTGAGAAAAATCTATCTCAATCCATTGTTTATTTTAATTTTTTATGTTTTTATTTTTATTAGTATGTGTTCATATTATAGAATGATTCCATTCTTTGTTGGGTATTGGTACCTGTATATAAAATATCTTAAATCTTTTTCATCCCCTTTCCCTCCTCTTCCTTTCCCACTCTCCTTTTCTTGATCTCCTTCTTCTTTAACCAAAACCAATCTCCATATTATATATCTTTTATAATGCTCTTTATTATGTTGTGGGTTTCTCATATAAGGAAAACCGTATAATATTTACCCTTGTATGTCTGATTTATTTCACTTAATATTATCATCTCACGGTGCATCCATTGATCATTTTTTAAATTGGGATTTTTTGATATTGAGTTTTTGGAGTTTCTTATCTACTTTGGATATTAACCTCTTGTCTGATACATAGCTTACAAATCTTTTATGCCATTCTTAAATTTGTCTTTTCAGTCTCTTCTATATTTTGTTGCTCAGTACCTTTTAAGTTTGACATTTGTCTTTTTTTTCTGTTTTCTGTGTTTGGGGGATGTTTTTATTTTAAAGAGAATAAAACAAAAGAGGGCAGTATAAAGCAAATCAGAATAGAACAACATAAGCAACACAGCACTTTACAATAAGACAACTGGACATTAACAGTAGCTATCAAAATATCTCTTTCTCTGCTATAGTTGAGCATAGTTTCAAACACAACAATATCAAACATACCAAAATAGTATAAAACCATTCAAAAGAATGAAAGAATTACAGGACATTCTGAGCCAAATAACAGAGAATGATCAATGGCTCCTATAATATCTCATTTTCAATAAAAAATTGTTTATACTATCACATATATTAAAATCAGAATAAGACACAGCATGATAGAACCGATGGTAATAGCAGAGTGTAAGCATGGTAGGACTTCTAAGTAAGATGATATTAAATCAGCAATGGCTGCCATAATGTTTTGTTTTCTTCAAAACAGCTGTTCATACCATCACACATAATAAAGTAAAAAAAACCAGATTAAAACCATTCCAACTCATGAATGAAAACATTGAAAGACTTCAAAGCAATGAAATGGGGAATCATGATTACCATAAAATCTTATATACACTTACCAACTCTCATACTAGGGAAACTATATGGTATTTACACATGTGAGTTTGGTTTATTTCACTTATGAGTATGGTCCCAAGTTGTGTCCATTTATTTATAAATATCTCAATGTGATCATTCCTTATAGCTGAGTAGTACTCCATTGTATAAAAATGCCACAACTTTTTTATCCATTCCTCAGTTGATGGGCACTTAGGCTGTGTTTTGGGAATCTTGTCCATGAAATTTTTCTCATTACAATGCCCTGTAGTATTTACTATTTTCTTCTATTAACATGTAGCTTCAAATCTTATATTTAAGTCTCCAGTCCATTTTGTGTTGATCTTGTAAATGTTGAGAGATAGGAATCTGGTTTAATTCTTGTGTATGTAGATATACAACATTCGGATAACCTGTTGAAGAGGGCTAAAGCTCCTAGCCTGCGACCTCTAGAGGAGCCTTAACCAACAAGAAAAGGGGCTGGGAATTACACTGTACACTTGTATGGAAGGAACCAAAAACATGAAGAAAGGGAGAAATAAGAAAACACTCCCAGCCCCCAAGCCTGAGAACATTGATCCAGGAGAGGTAAATACAAAAGAGATTGAGGGCAGCAAAAATGCAACATCAAACACAGCATTAGCAGACATAAAGAGATATCTTCAGGACCTCGTAAGTGGGACCAAAACTGAAATATTAATTCAAATTAAGCAAGAGATAAGTAGATTAATAAAAGAAGGGCTGGGCATCTCTCAAGAAGACACAGAGAGAAGAATCCAGGAAAACAAATGGAGAGAAAAATTTAATGAAGAATTCAGAAAAAACCTAGAATTCATGAAGCAGATTCAAAGAGATAATCAGGAAACTAAAGACTCCATAGAAAGCTGGAAAAACTGCTTGAAAGAAACCAAAGATAGGCTATCAAAAATTGAACACAGGCTTGCAATGTGGGGTCATGAAAGGGAAGATCTCTTAAAAATAACAAGGGAGCAAGCAGTAAAGATACAAAGACTGGAAGATGACAAGAGGATCTATAACTTAAGAATAAAGTATGTGAATGAAGAAGCAGGAATGAAACCAGAGGAATTACAAAGGCTATTCAAAGAAATTGTTAAGGAAAATTTCCCAAGCATAGAAAAAAGAAATGATATGCAGAGGTATGAAGCATACAGAACTCCAGCCACCTACAACCCAAACAGAGCTATACCCAGACACAAAATAATCAAGATCCCAGAAATTCAACATAAGAACAGAATATTAAAAGTCATCAGAGAAAAGAAACAGATCACTTATAAAGGAAAACCCATCAAAATCACGGCAGACTTCTCAATACAGACCATCAGGTCAAGAAGAGCTTGGAGTAAAGTAATTCAAGTGCTGAAGGAGAACAATCTCCGGCCCAGATTGATGTATCCTGCAAAACTCTCTCTAGAAATTAATGGAGAAAAAAGATGCTTCCATGAAAAAGAGGATCTAGGAGAATTTGTGACCACCAGTCGAACCCTACAAAAAATACTGAAGGACATTGTAGGGAGAGAGAATAAGAATACGAGCATTTCAGGAAG
>PVJX010033704.1:0-19408 GCA_004027295.1 Dolichotis patagonum | reverse complement strand
GTTGAACACTTCTATGAAGAGCTCCTTTTCCCCCCATGAATTCCATCAACTATTTCATGTGGCCTATAATTCACTGTGCTCTTAAGAGCATACCAGATCTAAGTCTTCAGAAAAGTTCTCTGGAGCATAAATACATATACATGTAATCCTATCTTAAAGAAATTACTGTTTTTGTATTTATTGAGCAAAAGTTCTCCAAGTGAAATTCCATTTATGCCAGACATTAAAAAGCACAGCAGGGACAGCAGATTCCTAATAAGCTGAATTCTGTTCTTCTGTCCCACAAAAAAAGCAACACAAGAAGCTCTTATTTTCCAAATTCATAGTCTCCCTCATTTAGGTCACTAGTGAATCTCTTTGAGGTTTTAAAATGACAATTTCTACTGTACAATATAATATGAAATTGTTGTTAAATGGTTATTTATGCTCCTCACCTAGAAATGTACTTATCAGTTTTATTCTAGGCCTACATCTAGGCCTGGAGGTAGATAGCCATGCATGCATGCATGAAAAAATGAAAAAAAAAGAGGAATAAGAATGTAATTCGGTCTTGTAATTTATAGGTAGGAAAAAAAATTACATTGCTGCTGTCCTTTACTGATTTTAAAGACTTGTTTTTAAAATCCCTTCATTGAACTTGTAGTTTCCTCAAATAAGTGATGCAGTTTTGAAAAACTAAGTTGATGGATGTTGCCCTGGCAACCTAGAAGTATGATTCATTTTTATTACTATGGATCTATGTCCTAGATACACTAAGGTCAGCTTGACTAACAGCAATGGCATAGCACTGTCCTATGTTCCAATTCACCGCTCCTCAAAGACACATTCAGTCTCCATGCCTTCTTTCAGGAGTTGGCAATTAACATCCGCCCTCCTCATAGGCAGTGGAAAATCAGGGTCTGGAGAAGTAAAATGTCTTTTAAAGCTTTCATAGCAAGTAAATCAGAGAATGAGAGAAGATTTGAAATATTCCAGTACTTATGATATCCCGACGCTAACACTGCTTTCTCTTACAGCTTCTATGAATTAAATATGGAAAATCAAGACTAGGCCACAGGCTACATAGCCATTGCCAGAGACGGGGAAAGATACGTATGCACTGCTAATCATTGCTACTGATGTTGTCTTTCCCAAAGAAGGAAATGGATTCTGTTTTCTCTCTCTTTTTTTTTTTTTTTTTGGTACTGGGGATCAAACTCACAACCTCGCACTTGCCAGGCAGGCGCTTAAGCCACTGAGCTAAATCCCTGGCCCTCTATCTCTCTCTTATCGAGGATGTTTAGAAACCAAAGAACACAGGTGTCTTAAACTTGACACAGATACTTTCTCTAGTACTATTCAATGAGAATGCCTTAAACGTAAACTAACATCATTTTTCTTTTTCCTGGGTTTCACTGGTGAGTGGCTGAGTGAATATGCTGTGCCAGTTTCCTTGGACTCTCAGAATCAAGCAGGCTTTCTGACCCCATCCCATCATGTTCGAATTAGGAGCAGTTTTGAACATCACTTTCGTTCATTTCCTTCCGCCCGTACCTGCTCAGGGCAGCGGCAGCGTCTGCAGCAATGCATCCTCTCAGACAATGCATTGCCATCTCTCCCTCCGTTTCTCTCGCAAAGCCTGTCTCACATAGTCATTTCTCATGTTCTGTTGGAAACCCAAAAAGAATTCATTCCACACTGTCATCCCTTTGTCCTAACCAGAACAACTCGATCGTGTCGAAGAAGGCATGAACCATATCAACCAAGACATGAAGGAGGCCGAGAAAAATTTAAAAGATTTAGGGAAATGCTGTGGCCTTTTCATATGTCCTTGTAACAAGTAGGTACTGGGTACCAGCTCTAATCTGTGGCGTCCAGTTTTCTTTCTTTCTTTCTTTTATTTTTTTTTTCTTATTTAATGTCAAAGTGAATGTCTGAAGTTTTGTCTTTTTTTCTTTGTCCTTTTCCATCTGCTTCATTCTGTGGGGATAAAATACTTGTGTTTAATCAGAACAACTGGAACGCATTGAGGAAGGGATGGACCAAATCAATAAGGACATGAAAGAAGCAGAAAAGAATTTGACGGACCTAGGAAAATTCTGCGGGCTTTGTGTGTGTCCCTGTAACAAGTAGGTGCTGCCTGCCTGCCTGAAGCTTTGGTTCTCCAAGGCCCATCTCCAAGCCTTGACAAGCTCATTCCTGCAGGCTCATAAGCAGGATGAGCATGTGGCATGCAGAACAGATCAATACCGTCTCCGATGCATTCATCTCATAGCATAGATGATACTAGCGGGAGTTACTGGTGATGCATTAAAAATCAGGCATACTACAGTGAAAGCTTCACTGTCGGCAGTTTTTATTGATGAACATTTCAACATTTTCCAGAAAGTGTACTTTGAGACAGAGCACCCAGGAAAATTTACTTCCCCCAACCCCAAGGAATTACAGATTCAGAAAAGGCTGTGGATGAGTTTGAAAGACAAGAAACACATATATCAAGGTTTGATTCTCCAGAAATCAAAGCGATAGGTAATTTGGCCCAGGCAAGCATTCTTAAGAGAAAGAATACGACAGAGATTTTTCCCTTTCTCCTGCTCACCAGTTCCCAAATTCACTCATGAGAGGGTGGGGTTGTGCATGACACAGAGGCAAAGGTGTGTAAGCCCTGCCCCAATTGGACCGATCCCTCTCAAATGCTTCCCCTTGGAAGAACTACCCGTACACTGGCTGAAATGTTGAAATGTGTAGATTTTGCATGCACGACATCACAAAACATTCAACTGTTTTCAAGGTTCTGCAACGCTTTTTTTGGAATGTAGCAGAAATGTGACATGTGGTTATAAAGGTTTACAACAGAAAGAATCTGAAACTTAGGGTTCTGGAAGTTAATCTCATTTGACTAGCAGTGAAAAAAAATGCATGAGTGGATTGTCCAACATGCATTTGAAAATTAAACTCATTACCCAATCTCCCTCATCCCTTATTCCTTTTTAAAAGAAGGCTTCCCCCCGCAAAAGCTCCCCTGAACCTAGCTTTTAAAATAGAAACTGATGTCACTTTTAGCAGATTATGTGACCATTCACATCCTTTAAACTTTGAGGCTGATTTAAAATATCCCACTTCCTGTGTAGGAGGGGGAGGGACTCGATTTACCTATAAATAAAAAGCATGTTTTTAAAAGAATGTTCTGCAGTAAACCCTGATTAACTGGAATCTAACTAAGTGGAACCCTCAGCTGAATAATTTGCCTCCTTTGATTTTCATCAAAAAGAAACGAACATACAAAAAACCAAGCAAAGAAAGACACATGTGAGAGTTGAAATTGCTTTTCCTCTAAGGCACTCCAGGCAGTTGGAATTGTCTCACTCAGTTTCAACCCTCCGACAACCTTCACATCTGAAAATAACAGTCAGGGTTTATCTTAAAGGAAGGGCCACCAGAAACAACATAACCACAGACAGATTTGATTATGTCCTCTATCAGGAGACTTTTAGGCAGAAAATTTGCTCAGGAGATTAATGAGATATTCACCACTTGCCCCTGACAGAATTTCACTCTACCACCCATTGTTTGTTTTCAAAGTCCTGCACTTCACCAAAATGAATCTTGCCAGAATTCCAGTTACTCAGGATTTGACTGTACATCCTTTCAGCAGCAGCTTGCCCACCTGCAATTTCCAGTCATCTATGGTGACTTCCAACATGTAACACCCTCCCGTAAGCAACTGTTTGTGAAAAAAGAGTGGAAGCAGGGCCCTTTGGGAAGGATTCTAAGGTTCTGATGCAACATCAGAACCCTCCAATTCCACATACAAGGGGTCACTAATTCCTTCATACTTAGTAGACCCTAAGCGAGCATCAAAGCTTGAGCCAAGTGTTCCCTATTGTGTGTAAATAATGCTTTGAAAACCATGTGTCACAACGCAGTGGCTGGTGGTGCCCTGGACTATCTGAGGGCTTTGCCCTGTCTCAGCATGTTTCAAAGGACTATGGTAGATGTTCGGCAGTGATGTGAGTCTATGTGCAGCATTGTGGGTGCAGTGGTTTGCCTTCTTTTGGAAACGCATATTTCCCCTCTGATTTTGCCAAAGATGGTTCACTAGACATTTACATAGCAGAAAACATCACATAGTCCATACAAGTCCCTTTAATCCAAGGAAGGAGGAGACGGGAAATTGGTGGGGGCAGGTGGTGGGGGAAAGCAACTCTAAACTCCATTAAAATTAGCTTGGGGAGCTTGTCCCATCCAGTGGGCCATAGCCCTCTGATGCAGTAAATTCTGACTGCTCAGAGGGCGGTGGCATTGTGCACTGAGTGGTGGGAATTGCTGGCATTCCATTGGTGCAGTTTGCAGTGTTCCAACCTGTCACCATGGTTTGCTTTATCCCCAGTTCTCAAGGACTAGAGCCAGTTTTAATAGATGGCTGAGGTCCTTTAGTGAAAGGGGAAAAAAAAGAGAGTGAGTTCAATTCAGATGTTGTATGATAAAAATTCTGAAAATGGGACTGAAGGATATCTCAGTTTCTCTCTCTCTTTCTCTCTCTCTCTCTGGATTGAAAAGCATGTGATTTCTACTATGCAAAGAACCTAAAAACATCTTTGATTGCCTTAAATTACAACATATCCACCAAAACATGCTGCACATGTTTCTATTGGGCACAACAGGTATGCCTGGATTTTAAGTTTTTCTCCAAGGCAGCTCAGTGAAACACAGCCCATGGAGACCATACTGACTCCAAACCACTCTCCCTCATCACGACCCCAGAATAGTTTGAAGTAGGAGTTTGTAAGGAGTCTCCACCTTGCCCTTCAGCCCAGCAAAGAAGCTACTGAACTGCGTTTCAAATCCTCATGAAGGCTATTACTGTCCTGCTAGTGCCTTTTTTGAGAATGATCAACTTCTGGAGTAGTTTGGCTTAAATGAGAATGCTTCACTTTCTCCTCATGCCTGTAGCTGGTGCATGAAGAAGACCTAGAGGGGTTTCCCATTTGGGTGCTAGATGGCTTGTTCTCTCTTCTATTTTCCTGCATCCATTTCACTATGCTTCTTTTACTTTTTGTCTCTGTGGACAAAGGTTTGTACATCAATTCTGGATGTATGGTGACTGTTTGGAAGTACCGATATATTATCTAATTCAAATCACTCTAGAGGCAACTCAAAGACCATCGCCCTTGGCCAACCATCAGTCCTTTGTGTCCTCCATGAAGTGTTGGAAATGTTGGTCTCATACATGTATTGGGGGAAAAATATTGAACAGGGATCCTTCTCTGCATGATGTTGTCTTAAAACTGGGTCAAGTATGTTTTTCTGGGTGACACTGTGTTGCTCTGGTGTGATGTACACACTACTTGGCAGTCTTGTTTTGTGTCTGTCTGCCAGTATGTTTTTCTGTGTTTTGTGTCTCAAAATATAACTGTGCCACTGAAATAAAACTGAATGTTTTTCAGCTACTTAAGTCCTTATCTTAACCAATTAAACTGCAAAACAGACCAAAAATTAGAGCCATGACCATCGAATTTGATTCAATTGGAGATGAAACGCTGAGTAGCTGAGGCATGGTGGTGGCCAATTGTTTGGGTCTGGATTATGATATATCGGTATTCTCTAATGCCTCTAATTAAAACTCATTCGCTTGGTTCGGTTCTTCACTTGAAGAAGTGACAATTGCTGTAAGCGTGCTGCCCCACCCTGTGCCTGGTTACTCACCCTCTTTTTTGCATAGGCTTAAATCAAGTGATGCTTACAAAAAAGCCTGGGGCAATAATCAGGATGGAGTTGTGGCCAGCCAGCCTGCTCGCGTGGTGGATGAACGGGAGCAGATGGCCATCAGTGGTGGCTTCATCCGCAGGTAAGTCACATGGAATTTGAATTATGACAGGTCTCTATTGCTGAATACCAGTCTTAACACTAAGTAGGTCTTCAAACAACAATGATTTTAGTACTCCTGAGTGAGTTTCGCCGGGCTTATCGTGTGTCTTCATGAAACTAGAGGTGAGATGATCCAACAGCTCCTTACTCTTCCGTGTGTTTGGAGGGAACTGTCAGTGGGGCACCTCTGTCCTCTGCCATGGGGTGTTGCAAGAGAAGAACCCAGGTTTCTTCTCTGGTGACTGTAGCACACCAAGGGGACAAGCTCCAAGCACAAGCCCTTATCCAACCTTGGTGTGCACCGTGTTTGCTCAGGTTTCCTTAGACAAAGCAAATCAAATGACCACATCCAGAATTAATGTGTCAGCAGATACCTCATTCCGTGAGGTTAAGTGAAACAGCCTGTCCACAGAGATGTGGTCAGGCTTAACAGTGAGTGGTGACACCCTCATGAACCAGGGGTAGCAGAGCACAGAAGGGAAAGGGAAGGGAACTGTTTGCAGAACCCACAAATAGTTCTGGCTATGGCAAGGGGGTGTTGGTAAAGAAATGCAGCCACAACCAAAACTAGCAGGGACTGAGAAAGGAGAATAAGTGGCCCAACCCCGTACTTCCTTCTCCCTCCAGTGTCTCCAGGAGCTATAGGAAACCAAGAGCAAGAGTAGCTGGGTGACACAGCCTCTCAGGACACAGAACAAAGTGTGTGAAAGGATGGATTTGGAGGTGGAAACAGAATGATGAGCTTGTTATTAAACATTTGTTTTGAAATCAAGAAGCAAACACCAACCTAAATGCCTATTTTAAAAACCTAAAATTACAGAAGTCACTCAACCTAGAACTCAGTGCTTAGCAGATGAGAAAAGAGAATAGCTACATACATACTGTGGGGGCAGGAAGGTATTTGTATCTGTATTTATATTTGTATTACTAATATGCTAGAACTCAATCATGACTAGGATAGTTGTTTTCATAGCTATCTATTCCCACTTTTGTTGGCCAGACAAAACCCTTCTGATTCAAATGACAGGTTACTGTCACTGTCACTGAGGCATAAGGGCTAGATAGGTGACAAGGAGGCTTAATAGATGGTAAGTTTATTCCTGCCTCTATCTGCTCTCAGGAAAGTAAAGGGAATAATTCTGAAGCCGATGGCTGCACATTAGAATCAACTGAGGAGACTTTTTCAAAACCAAATACGAGTACCTATGATCAGAATCTCTTGAAGGGCAATACAAGCTTATGTGGTTTTTAAAGTTTCTCAGGTGATTATCAATACAAGACCTAAGAATTGTTAAACTAGAACTATGTCTTAGTTGTTGCTTCATACGTAATCAAAATTCTTCCTATATGAAGAAGCTAGGAAATTCTCTCTAATTTTTAAATTTTCTCTGCCCCGGTCTGCTCTAAAAATTAAAATGGGTCCCCATTTGAGAGTTACCAAGAGGAAAAGATTCTAACAATTTGAAACACTTTTTAACCAATTACCATAGATACTGGGAAAATTCTAGATTAAGTGCTTGCATTTTGCAATAAAGTTCCTTTCTGACCTTGAAATTGAAATGAGAAAAGATGGTAAAGATTAGCCGGGAATTTAGCTCAGTGGCTTAAGCTTGTGCCTGACAAGCGCGAGTTAGATCCCCGGTACCAAAAAAAAAAAAAAAAAAAGATGGTAAAGATGCTTTGGAAACCAACCCTTTCCTCTCCACACCCAACCCATTCAAATTGAAACAATAGTCAGCCATTCACAATGTCATTAAGGAAACCCATGACACTAAAATAGGAGCAAATAAAAATCATCTTTAACAAGTGGCTCCCTTCAGGATGATTGGGAGCAAACAGAATTAAAGGGTGGACTGTAGTTATCATTATGGGGGGAAAAAAGACCAAAAAAGAAAGAGCAGAATCTCTAACTTAGCATCATAAATTTTTCTTTCATTCTCAATTTGATTTTGGAGATTTGAGATCAGAAAGAAAAACACAATTTCTGCCTATTTTCAACTTCATTTTCTGACCTACAGTCCCTCAAGCAAAAATGATTTTTTTCCTTAAAATTAAAAGTTGGAATAAGTACATACATGGAGGAAAAAATGATATGCTAGTAGCAGTCAGAAATGTAGACATATAATCTTTTTAGTTTAAATTCTTTAAAAGTAGAAATTCTAATTTTCAAAACATAATTGTTGCTGGTGTGTGTGTGTGTGTGTGTGTGTGTCTGTGTCTGGTGTGGGAATGGAACCCAGGGTCTCACCTAGGTTAGTCAGGCAAGTGCTCTGGCGCTGAGCTACATCTCCAAGTCAAGCCATAATTTAAAAAATGACTTTCTAATGTACAAAGCCTAAAATTTTTTCTGCATTACACAGAGATTAAAGTTAGACAAAATAAATACCTGAGGTCTACAGCCTTAGTTTCAAATTTCAAATTTCTTCTTCCCTTCCATCTCCTAAGAAGTTCCCTTTGACTTCCAGGGTAACAAATGATGCCCGAGAAAATGAAATGGATGAAAACCTGGAGCAGGTGAGCGGCATCATTGGAAACCTCCGTCACATGGCCCTGGATATGGGCAATGAGATTGATACACAGAATCGCCAGATCGACAGGATTATGGAGAAGGTGAGTACATGGCAGTGACAGAGAGACTGCTGCTTGTCCCTTCTGAAGCAATCACCAGGAAGCACGGGACAGAACAAATCCCTCATTCCATGACTGGATTCAGACACACCAGTTGTTGAAAAATTTGCCTTTAATTTTTGGAGACAGAAATGTAGGATTCATTAACACACTTGTAGTGAAGAGTAAGATGTAGTTTGTTTTGTTTTGTGGTGCTGAAGATAAAATCAAACCCAGAGTTTTGCACAAACTAGACAAGTGCTCTGCCACCAAGCGCTCTGCCCCCTAAGAATGCAAATATTTCTAAAGTGTTCCTCCATGCCAGTCCTTCTGTGAGTCACTGTGGGACACATAAAAATGAAAAAACACCATTCCCACTGCCAAGAAATTCACAGCCTATGGGAAATGAGTTGTCAGATGAATTTACTGTAACACAAAATATATTCAAGTAATGGATCCAAAGATACAATGCTAAACAGCACTAAAGAAGGAAAGATTATGTCAAGTAGGGCTGGGAAAAAATATCTCAGAAAAGGCTGAATTTGAGTCAAGTCAACAGTTGGTTAGGGGATTATCAAGGGGATGTGGGGAAGGAATAGTTGAAAATGGAGGGAAATAATCAGCTTACTTGGAAGTAAGAACTTAGTTTTTATAAATGTCAACTTTAAGGCTCATTCAAAAAGACTCAGGTTCCATTTCTAGTCCAATTTTTCACATCCCCAAAACTCAAAACAGGAAAGATATCTGATGAAATTGCATTCACACCATGATACCAGACTCAACTCTAAACTCCACTGTCTATCCCAACTCCATATCCAACCATCTCCCCACCTGCATCAACAAGAAAGACTAAAGAAAGTACAGTGTAAAAGGGTAGGTTTGGGAGCATGAAATTAGAAGAGAACAGAAAAAAATGCTGGAAAGTTTCTATAAAGAGATTTAGGGCACTAAAAATCTGGTATTTGACACCATACAAACCTGATGCTGTTCTGTTGCCATATATCAGTTTCCCAATCAGTAGTGTACTGAACATTGATTTTAATCTCTTAAAATGTCCAAAGGACAAAAGGAAGACATAGACACATTGTAAGTTTAATAGCAATTATTTGGCTAATCTCATGTTGTATTTTTAACCCCTGTGAGATATTGAGTCCTTAGTCTGAGATCCTGAATTTCTTTATAATAATTCTTCCTATTTCTGTGAGATGTTTTTGAAATCTCTTAAGCCATACAATTAACTGTAGGTTCTTATTACCCAAGCCATGTCCACTGACTGGAAAAAGCATTGAATAGATATTAAGGGAATGTGTTGATCCCTTGAGTTGTATATATTCCATATTAAAATATCCAGTTGTGTGATATTTTTCCTGATCATTATTGAGCTACACCAAAGTCAGAGTTGGCTGGCAAAATGTTTATGCTTTTGCTTATTTTTGCAAGTTCTTACATGCTTGTCATTGTTAAGAAGCTTTTGATGTGATAAAGCTTTTAAAGCTAAGCAAGATGATGGATTTTATAATCATATTGAGAGTTCCAGAAGGTACTGGAGCTGATACAACTTGACCTAAGCAATTAAGGCCCAGAAAAATGAACTGAGAAATGATTGCTGAATGGCTTTCTAACAGAAAAATGACTTGAGAAAACAGGAAATCTTCATGTCTATTAATAGGCCCAATTTATTCAAATGCAAGCAGATATTGCATCAAAGCCAGTTAGAGTTCCAGAAGGAGAGGTCAAACTCTTGCTGAGAGAGTTGGACTCTGAACAAGAGAAAACCTTCTCTTTTCAATTCTACACTTAGAAATTCTTATTCTCTTCTTTAGGGAGAGCCTTTTATTCTAGGTCCAGGGTACTACCAGACAGAGACCTATGCATCTATAAAGTTTAATGATAAGCCAGGCAAGTGGATGGGAAATAGCCATTCCAATCTGAATCATTCCTTCATTTGGAAACTTTTAAGAAGTAGAAGAGTGGTCTGGGTGGCTTTCAGTAATTAATTTGTTCCAATCAATACAGAAACCACCTCCTTTTTTTTTTTTTTCCAATATCGGAATCTGGACACAAGTTAAATAGAGCCCATATCAACCCAGCCTTTCTCCAAATGGGCAGATCACTGAGCTGCACAATTATTAATAGACTATGCTGACTCCTGGCAAGAGGAAACAGTGTGTGGAAGTCTCCTGTGTATCTAAGATTCAATTAAATCTGCACAGCAGGGGTGAAGAGTCTTGAGATGTTTCCCCTATCTTTTCTTATGACCCCAACAGTGACCTTCACCCAACTGTATTGACCATGTCTTTTTTTTACGTCTTGGATGATAGTACGGTTTTGGGAATCCAAAACAATGAGACTTTTATTACATTCTCCTGGACTGCTAAGAAATTCCTATGTATATCCAAGCACTTTCCTTTCTGATTAATGTTATTTATATATACAATTTCCTAAGGTGAAAAATATACAGTTCTTTCAGATTATTATATTAAAGGCAAGTGTCTATCAAATGCTTTGTTGAGACTGTCGCTAAGGAAATAACAATGAGATTCAGATTTTAATCTAAAGTTGCCAGTGGTAGATGTCACACTGCAAAGCAATGAGGCAGACTGTCACAGTCCTCGAATTCTTCTGTCAAGGAGAAAGCACAGTGTTGGAGAACTAAGACCTTGGTTTCAACAGGGTTTCGCTATTTACCAGCTCTGAGACCATGTGGCCTCATCGTGCTGTGTGGGTAGAAAGCTCCTTCTGGAAGTCTGAGTTGGGGCCTGCAACCTACCTACCATGGTCTAAAGTTGAGGATATTCCCAAAGTGTTCAGAAGGGTGGGATGAAGAGCTCTGTGAACCACTTGTTAGCTCCCCAGTGGTCACCTTGGCTTTCTCACAAGAACAAATCAGATAGCATCTATTGGATGTGTCAGCAAATCTAGACTTCTCTACAGAGAAAGATAAAAACCACGATGGGTTAGTCCCCAGGCTATAAGTAGGATGAATATAGGCACACTCCAAATACCAGGAAAGCATCTAAAAGATTTAGGCTGGGATTTTTTTCTCTCTAAAAGGTGCTACTTCTAATATAACATAGTATTATAAACATAATATAATATGGATGTAGTACCTTTTGTGTCTGGTATTGTATGGGCTGGACTTTCAATATGCTTCAGAAAGCACTTAGGTGTAAATCACAGATGCCTACTGAACAAAGATCTGCTCCAGCTTCTCCCACATCCTTTGAGGATGCCCAGAGAATAGCCCTGTGCTTCACTTCAGATATCCCAGGTGCTGGTATGTGTCAGCTCGTCACTGTACTCTCACACAAGACCGAGACAATTGCCTGAAGAAATGCCATCTATTTTTAAATGTTTTAGATTTTTAAATTTTTTTTCATCTGCACTTCTCTCAATGTTCAGTCTGGAAACATAGTCATCCTAATTCAATCCATGGGAGCATTTTACATCAGATGAGCTAGTAATTTCCCTCTGCACCAAAGGATCATTGTTTCTTATATGATTTGTAGCTGTGCAGAGAAGATTGAGGAGAAAGTACATCTGGAGGGGCTATCCATTTTTCAAATGAGACGCTGAGGTTAAAAGGATCTGTGCATACTTGAGAACAATCAAAGAAAATCAGTGCTCTATTTTATGATGTAAATACTTGTTTTGACAGCCAAATCTTGATTAACAAAACAGATGGCAGAAAGCCCATAGTCAGATAATTCAGTTATGAATAACTTAGAGATGCGTTCAACTTAAAAGTTTCTATGTAGAGTAGGGTAACTCCAGTTTCTTGGGAATTCATAATTCAAACTGAATAAGGAAGACTCAACCTAGTAGAGACTGGAAAGCACCAAGCAGGGTAGTATTGCAAAGTCAGTAATCATCAAGTGATTGTGGCTGATTATTAAAACAGTTCTGTTTCTCTACATACCCTGGCAACTTTCTCCTCCTCTTACCAGGCAGTCAAGGTAAGATAAAAATGACAGCCGGAACAGGACTGTGGTCTTGATCACTATGTACTTACTCATATTTCTCAGTGGCGAGAGGGATACTTAGTTTTCCAGGGTTTAAAGGTCTATTCTGGTAGTACACCTAGGTTACATGCCTCATATATATTTGTAGCTGAATGACAAATTGTTAATGATAAATGTAGCATGAGCAGGAGAAAGATCAACACAGACACTAAAGTGAATAAGGTACAGAACTATGGCAAATGCGCGCCTGTTAAAGGCAAGCTAGTTACCAAAGTTGTGGAAGCTAGGCTTCAGAAATGGGGCTTACAAACTATTAAGCACTCCAAAAGCAAGCCACATTTTCACCCAATAGCAGTAACTACAAGATAAAATAATTGACCACTTAATTTTTCCAAAACATCATTCTAAGCACATGTATCTATAAACACAATGAATCTTCATAGCAAACCTGGGAAGTAGAGTGACTAGCAGTATAGACTCTGACTTCAGACTATTTGCATTCTGACTGTGGTTTTCTCCAAGTACTAAGCCTGAAAGCAAATTGCCTGAGTCTCATCTGCCTGGTTTCCTCCCTTGGAAAAGAAGCCAATAATCACACATACCTGATAGCTGATGTTATCAAAGTTGAAAGATTGGAAAGTAACAGTTGATGATTATCATTAGCAGCATTCATGCTCACATTAGCAATATTTTTTTATTCCCTCCATGATTTAGGCAAGAAAATTTGAGGCCCAAGTACCACTGCTGATAAGTTAATCATAATTTGATTCCAGCTGTACAAGCGGTGGTAATTCAACACAGTCCAACAAATATGGACACTACTACGGAAGTCACTGGGTGTCTTTCCAAGATAGAAGGACAATGACATAACACTGTCCTCAGAAAGATACTTTTTGATGCAGAATGCTAAAACCCCAAATCAAGCCCCTGTATTCACTAGGGCCACAGTGATGTTTGTAGGAACACAGAGGATGAGTAATCAGTTCTTGGTTCTGGTTAGGGAAGTTTCAAGATGGCTCCACCCAAGATGAAACTTTGAGCCAAACTTGGAAAGAGGAACAGGATCTCAAAGAGTAACCTGATTTTCAGTTTCTTTTTCTTTTTCTTTTTTCTAGGCTGATTCCAACAAAACCAGAATCGATGAGGCCAACCAACGTGCAACAAAGATGCTGGGCAGTGGTTAAACATGCCCACCTGCGTTCCCTTTTGAGCGCTGTCGGGCAAGATAGCTCCTTCCCGATTTTCTCATGGTATTACCCAGTAGGTCTTGCACACACACACACACACACACACACTCACGCATACACATGCCATTCCATCCTCATTGTGAATGTTGTCCTGTGTCATCTGTTAGATTCTCGACAATACTATGTATCTTTTGTTCTCTCTGGGTCTTTGTTCTTCCAAAGGTTGTATATAGTGGTCACTGGGTGGCTGAAACGCTCTACGTAAGATGTCTTGGGTTCCACTTTTCTTTTTTCTCCTCAATGGCGTTTGCTGAATGACAACAATTTAGGAATGCTCAATGTGCTGTTGATTCTTTCGATACACAGTATTGTTCTCGTAAAACTGTGACATTCCACAGAGCTACTGCCACAGTCTTCTCTTTGGGTGTCAGGCTCTGAATCTCTCAAAAACGTGCAGTCTTGGGTCCGTCGTGGCTGTAATCTGTCTTTATGGTTTCATGATTAGACAATGTGGAATTACATAACAGGCATTGCACTAAAAGTGATGTGATTTATGCATTTATGCATGAGAACTAAATAGACTTTTAGATTCCTACTTAAACAAAAACTTTCCACGACAGTAGCATACTGACGAGAAAACACACACCCAACAGCAACAATAACAAAACAACAAAGCATGCTCAATATTGAGACACTGTCAGGATTAAGTTATACCAGCAAAACCGCAGTAGTGTCACTTTCTTTCTGTCAACATATAGACTTATCAATCATGATCATCCTTTTTTAAAAAAAAAGATTTTAAAAAAAGATGGATTTGACACACTCACCATGTAAATCATTTCCAGCAACATATATGTTTGGCTGAAGTTATGTCAAATGGATGTAATATAGGGTTTGTTTGCAGCTTTTGGAGGCTATGTTTTGAAGAAACAATCTTGCTGTGAAACTGTGGAAATGTAAATTTTATAAGGCTGACTCTGGTTGGTCACCATTTCCCCTGTGATTTGTTATCAGTACAATTTTTTGTCGCTTAATCTAGAGCTATGCACACCAAATTGCTGAGATGTTTAGTAGCTGATAAAGAAACCTTTAAAAAATAACATAAATGAATGAAATATAGATAAACTGTGAGATAAATATCATTACAGCATGTAATATTAAATTCCTCCTGTCTCCTCTGTCAGTTTGTGAAGTGATTGACATTTTGTAGCTAGTTTAAAATTATTAAAAATTATAGACCCCAGATATCTGCTCTCGTTTCTTCATTTTGCACTCCCACTGAAAGATGAAGCTTGACTGCTCTTTCACTGCGCCACGGAAGCCAGATACATGTACGGAGGACGCTGGGTGGGGAAACCAAAGATGTCCCTTTTAAATAGCATTCCAATGGCAGCTGTGACTTGGTGTGTGTTTTCATAACTTATTCTAGAAATACTTGTGTTTGAATGCAGTGTTAGCTGAGGGACAAAATGTCATTTTCAAGATAAAAACCCATAAGGAAAAACCTACATAAATTCAGGTCCCAGGGTGTCAATTAACTTTTCCTTTCCAGCTCTCAAACCCCAACTGACAACTAACCTAAGTTTATCCCTTTACTATCATACCACCACCCACTGCTTTTTAAAGCTTTAGGTGCTTACCATAAAGTATACATTTCTAGCTGAGAAGATAGGTCACTTGCTAGAGCATTTACCTGCCTAACATGTGCAAAGCCTTGATTATATTCCCAGAGCAACAACAAAAACAGAAATCCACTTGCATAAATATAGGAGTTAGTGCTTTTCGTATATTCATAAAGATGTGTGATCTGGTTTTACAACATTGTTATCACCCTTGAAAGATATCCTATACCTATTAGCATCCTTCCCTTCTCATTTCCCCAACCCTTAGGCCACTAGTTTACTACTTTGCTAATTGTCTCTATCAATTTGCTTGTTCTGAACATTTTATTTAAGGATCATACAGTGGTCTTTTGTGACTGACTTATTTCATTTAGAATAATGTCTTCAAGGTTCATCATGTTGTATCCACACTTTATTCATTTTTAATGACCAGATAATATTCCATTGCATATTCCATAGTTTTGTACCCATTCATCAGTCTGTGGACATTTGGGCTGGTTCTAGTTTGCATTATTATGACTAACATTGCTATGAACATTCACGTACAAGTGTTTGTGTGCTCAGATGTTTTCAATTATCTTGCTGCATTTTACCATCATCATAGCCTCCACCCCTGAAACACAATCAACATCTCCACTCTCACCTCTTTTTCTTTTTCTATTGCCTGTCTAACTTCTCCGTCATCTTAGCCACTGCTTCCACTGCTCTACCTATATTGTCATCACCATTATAGACACCATAATCATCTCCATCCCCACTGCCATCACCACCATCACCTAATACCTCATTGCCTCATCGTCTTCGCCATCATAGTGCTGCGATAACAATGGAGATGAACTTCTTGTGGCTGCCTTGGTTGGCTGTCAGATAATTATAGCCATAAAAGCATCTCTGGAGATTTGGTGCAAGTGGTTAAGAAGCAAGGATGGCGATGAGAAACTTGTCTTTATCAGTGAATCTTTGTACTTCTTAACATCTTTCCAAGCTTCAGAAAAGGTGTTACAGTCCCAGATGTTCAAGGAAGTTATTCAAAGGAACTAATGCATTTATTCCTTAAAATTATGGTAGTGAGGAACATGCTACAAAATGGAGAAAGTGAATCTGTACTGCATGTGTTAAAGCTGCCCAGGGGTCAGTATCAGGGTCATGTTAAAAAATTCTGCTCCAAACTCCATCTGTTCTCAGCCAGGTGAGTGAATGTGTTTCCACACTGTTGAGTAATTGAAACCACACACTGGATGCATGAAAGGAAGATGCAGGCATTTTGCTTTAGGACGTTGCATAATTTGTTGTGAAGTCTGTTTCCTCTGATGATTACATTTGTCCAGCCTCAACTCTTAAGCAGTCAGCTGTTTTGGGCTAAAGGAGAACAGATTTCCCCCAGGATGAATCATCCTTAGGTAATGTGCCAACTCAGGAAGCAAATCAGAAATGTAATGATTAGGGCAAAACAGAACATTGTAAGACTAAACCTTCTACCTCATGCAGACACGGCACTGGCAAAGAGAACCTTCTACAGAAGCTTGGAAGTTGAAGGACAGTCCCTGGGCTTAGTAACAGGGTCCTTTCCTCTTGTCATTCTCTCAATTTCTAGTTTGTTATCTCTATTTTACATCCTCCCCCAGCATCTTCTTTGACCAATGCTTCCCAATCTCTATGTCATTAATGCACTAACAAATTTGATGCTTCCACTGGATATTAAGAGAAATAAAAAACAGTTCATATTCTGTGATCACCAAGTGATACGAGACACTGAATTGTGTTTCACTGATATTAACTCATTAACCACCCTGGAAAACTCTGAAAGATTAGCAGAATTGGCATTAATAATTTCCTTTTGTAAATGAAAACATTGATAGTTTATTTGAACAATCACTCTAAGCTCATGAGTAACAAAAGGGCGATTTAAACCAGATGTGTATGACTCTAATGTTACAGAGAGGCCTGGAAGATACACTCCAGGATTTTGCCTCTTTCAATGCAGCCAGCCAGGAAAATGTAGGAGACATTTGGCATCAGGATGAGCAGCAAAGAAAGATGTGTTGGACTCCATAGAATGTCCTGGTGAACCCACCTTTAATTTACTCTTTCCAGAAATGTTTACAAAGCTTTTATCATATGCCAGGCTTTTTTTAAAGTATCCTGCATATAGCAGTAAGGGAAGCAAAAACTAAAACAAGTAACAACAAAAAGAAAACAAAACCAGAAAATTCAGAAGCAGTCTTCAAACAAGGATAGATGGAGACTATGAGTGGACACCCTAGCATCATTGGTCCTGGAATGGGATAAACTGGGAGGTACTTGTTCCACATTGTCTCCCAGAGCTCCAAGACGAAATGGCTCCAGCTGCCCAGATCATCAGTATCAGCTTGTTGGTTATGTCCTCTATCTCCAGCCTCATTGCTTTGTTTTCGGGAACCCCTTCTTACAGGAATTACTTGCCCTGGAATCTTTAGCTTAAAGCTGACACTGACAGGTGTCCTGCCTGAGACAATACCTTCATGAATTTCATGCCAAGTCCTAAGCATCATCCCTCGAACACTGCCACCTACTTCCCAGCATTCTTTGGGTTCATGTTTCTTTGATTTAAATGCCCTTTAGTACTAACTGCCTTATTTAAAACCTGATATTCTTAATTGGTGAGCAATGAGCCCACTTGCAAAGCTACTAACAACTGTAACCAGAGCCTGCTGCCTCTCATTTGTAAAATACAGCTTTTGTCCTGCATGCTCTAATATGCAGAGATAGAAATAGGCATCCCTGGCCACTTTCAATTACAGAATCCACCCATCACATGCATGTGCACATGATATACACGCTGGACTCCACTTAAGTAAATTAATTTTCACATCCCTGTGTCAGATCAACCAGTAACCAGCACAGTGTCTCCATTTTCCTAACTGGAGAAGCTGATGTGAAAATAACTTCCCATTAAAGCTTAGTCTCTGACTTTTACCCAAAAGTCATAAAAGTCTAGGGCACTAATACCCTTTCTTCACCTTGCATGTCTAAAAACTAAGAATGATTTCCTGAAGTCAGTGTGAGACCCAAATGGTGCCATATTTGATGGTTGTATCCAAATATTACTGACTCTTGCTAGTTCTGCTAATTATTTATGATAAAGGAGAGTAGATTCAAGGAGATTAGGAACTCTGATAAGAATTAACTCCTACTACATGACAGATTGACCCAAAAAATAATGCCTTAAAATAATACACATTTATTTCATTTGTAATTCTGCAGTTTGTCATTTTGGACTAAGCTTGCTGGGCAGGTCCTCTGTTCTTGGCTGGGCGCCTTGTATGACTGTGGTCCTTGTGGGTCCTCTGGGCAGCTCAGCTCTGGGAGCTGGCTAGCTGTTGTTGAAGCTCTATCTCTTTGCTCCAGGTGTCTCATTCTTCACCACGCCAACCCAGGTTTGTTCTCATGGCAAAATCACAAGTCCAAGAAAGCATGAAAGCATGCAAGTACTCTTGAGGCCTGGGCTCCCTACTTCTATGTTCTATCAGACAAAGCAAGTGACATATTAGTCCATATCCAAGGGATAGAGAAATAGACCCCACCTCTTGATAGTAAAAGCTTCCAAGTCCTGTTGCAAAGGGTGTCCACACAGAGGTGAGATAATATGGCTCTCTTTGCAATCAAACAAGCTCAAAGAGGCATCTGGAATTCTCCTTTTTCTGCTCCCTGAGAAAGGGTGACCCTTCTCTATATAAAACACATGTGGATATTCTTCTGCTTGCATAACACCCAAAAGAAAAAGCGTAGGACTCTGAGGGTCAACAGCCCGAGGGAGGATTGAAAGTCAGGAGGGGAGTACTGGAAAGACTAGAGTAGCCACTGACAGGATGTGGCAGCCTGTTGATAAGACTGACCTAAATCCTGCAATAACAAAACTAATCCCTCCCATTCAAAGCAATAGGGTTGCAGCCACCATCGTTAACCCCTAAATACCAAGACTTCCAAAAAAAGCACCATTTTAAATGTATGAAACAACACCGGATCCTCAACCAGGGCTTGGCAAATACCACTATTCTAGGCACTGCTATGGTTTTCTTCTCTTTTATTTGTTGTTATTTTGTAGGAATACAAACTGAATTTTATTTTGGAGGGGAGATTCTTGTATTTTCCTTTCCTCCTAATCTCTCCTGTACAAAAATACACTGTTCTCTTTGCTAAGGGG